>JBCHJU010467622.1:0-18651 GCA_039654505.1 Plocamopherus imperialis
CATACATATACACCCACATATATATATGTATATATATATATATATATATATATATAATGTATCAACACTTTCACCATCATGGCACAATACGACCTATCCTTCGGATTCCGACGCTCGACTGTTTTGTTGTATTTCTTTATACATTGTTTGGATGATTTTAGAATGGTTTTTTTTCATTAATTTTGTTAATGACATAGGAACCTGAATTGCAACATTTTCAGCTAATATAATGAAAATCCATTCGAATTCCGTGAACAATGTTATTCAATTAACCGAGTGCCTTTATTCCTTTATAATTTTAATGTTTTGTAACCAGAACACGTCGGCTTTAATGGTTATCTGCTGTACTCCCTACGTTGTCTTTATTCCGTGGGTCCCTTGAGCACCAAAACTCCAACCATGCTACGTTCGCAAAGATTGAAATAAGTTTTAATATGTTTACTTAAACAAAGACTGGCAAGGAAAGTGTTCTCCAGTCAAGAGCATCTAAAATTTCTTTCAATTAGTCTTTTTCACATTCTGTAATATTGATGTATCCTTTCTTTACCAAAACCATAACGGAAACTGGCGTATCCATTCAATACAATGAAGACAAATTTATTTCCACTTGCATAATACTTGTAATATACATAAGAAATTGGTTCGCACTGGTCGACAGGTTATAAAATCATACAAAAGTTATTATCTTGGCTTGATTTCGCTAACGAACATTATGGTGGGCATCCATGTCTGTAGCTGGGCATCCATGTCTGTAGCTGGGTATCCATGTCTGTAGCTAGGTATCCATGTTTGTAGCTGGGTATCCATGTATGCAGCTGGGTATCCATGCCTGCGGCTGGGTATCCTTGTCTGTAGCTGGGTATCCATGTCTGTAGCTGGGTATCAATGTGTGTAGCTGGAACGGTCGCGGCTATCAAGGCCAATATGGGAAATGCAGGTCCAGTAACATTTTCCACTGTCGAAGATCTTGTCTGGGAGAAACGGTGGCACATTCAATCTATCTTTTACACGCTATTGTTTCTGACCAATGGGGGCCTGTCGAGGGGTCTCTTAAAACAGGTCTTGCCTTCCTAATGTAGGGTCGCCAGCTTTGATGTGCTTCTGCAGGTTTTGTCCATTCGCAATGATTGTTGTTGCAGGCAGACAGAGAACTCGTTAGAATGTTTTTGAACGCTTCTTGGGGACCCATCTGTTTCAATTGTCGGAGTTTAGTTCGCGATGGTCTTCAACATCCTTGAGGCACGTCTTGCCCATCGCAGCTGGAATTAGCCCAATGATCTCATTTCTCCGTCAAACCCCGCTACATGTATTCAGGAACAATATTATTTCAAATGTCTACATTTATAGCGCCTTGATAACAATTGTAGTGCCGACGTTTCAACAGAATGATAATCTCCTAAAATTTCGACATGACTATGCGAGGTCACATACCTAAAAAACATAGCATGCATTAAACTTCCTTGCCCAACAACTAATCGTTGTGAACTGGCCATTCCGCGATTCCATTTTTACCGGCGAAGAGACCATGAGAGAGGAAATTTAGCACAGTGGTCTCAAATTCTTTTGACAGATGAAATGACGTTTGAGATAATAAAAAACTGAGGTCTTTCTTCTACAGACAGGACAATGAAAGGTTTAATCAAATTATGGTTCGTGAGCTGGTCAATCGGGGGCATGTGGTAGTGATTCTGTCTGGGGTGGAATAATTGAACGAAGAAACATCACTAATTCTGACGAACGGAAGTTGGAACGCGGAAAACTATAATATTCCGCGACACTCATTCTACTTCCTCATCAGCAATGACAGGGTAAATTAGCCCATTACAACGCTCCGCCCCACCGTGCACGTCATACGACAATTTTCCAAAACGAATTCCAGATCGACTTTTCCCCCCGGCCAAATGTCTGACCAGATCTCAGTCCAATAGAGAACATCTGGGCTTTCGGGAAGAAGCAATTGAGGACACAACTAGAACCAACAATATCTACGAAGACTTGTTTGATATATTATAGGATATCTGGAACCATGTAGAACCTGGCTTTATTAAAACTGTAACATCTTCAATGCCTCGACGTGTTAAAGCTTAAGTAAAAGCTCATGTGGAACACACCAAATTCTTACTCAATTGACCATGTCAGTAAGAACAAACGTATCATTGAATACCAAAGATGCACTCATTTCATTTAGTTTAGTCCTCTTTGTTGCCTTTTGGAAAGGGAATTTTCAAAGCGTTGCTCTTAAAGTTATGAAACGATATATATCAATACTTTATATCAAAGAATTGGTTATAGAACAAGGATTAACTTGATATATTATTGTTGAAACTATATACGGCAATACTTGGTATCAAATATTTGTAAGAGCACACGGATTAAGTTGATATATGGTTCCATCTATCAACAGTTAAAATCTATTGAGAAAACTAGGAATGAAACATGTTAACTTTCCTTAGAAGGCAAATGCATTGTAGTTGAAAATCAAAGACGCCTATCTTCAATTATAATCAAAAGGGCTTGGTGACCTATTGATAATCAATAATCGCTTAAATGAATCTACATTCAATCAATATTCAAAGAGCAATAGATTCAAGGATACATTAAATCTTAATGTTGTTGATTAGGGATTAACGGAATTTTTTTTTTTTTTTGGATGTTTTGCTTGTTTTACGTTTTTCTCAAAACGAGCTGTTTGTGACTTCATAACGTTTTATCTTCAAGTCCTCATAACATAACATAACTATCTGGTGGTGGTTGTCCGTATTCTGTGATTCTAAAAATGGGTCCCCAAATATTATATTGTTCTGTGTATCCTTTTCGCGTGTAATTCTTGTTGAACGTCGAATGAAGTTTAGTACGCCTGAAGCTACACCAAGAACAAAGTGATTGGTAATCAAGCAAAATATTACTTCGAATGTTAAATATTGGATTGGTGGACGGGAAATTCAATTTTCTTGGACTTTAGGCTTTGGGCAATTGCATCTGACTGTCTTGGCAGCGTTCAATTCCCCAATGAGGGCGATCACTCGCGTTTTACTTGCCAAGGGTCAGACCAAAGACTTGGAAAATCATTGAGGCAGTCGGCTGGTTGTTGGTCAAATTACATCTATGGGCAAGAGAAAGGCAAACCGCCATTTTTTTTTCTCTTGCTCATATTCATGTTACATTGAACTTGAAATCGTGGTATTTGTCCGTCTATTAAATGTTTTAAATTATGTGTTATTGCTTTTTTTTTTTTTTTTTTTAATCTAAACAGACAAAACAATGTGCCTTTTGGACAATAAACTTTATTGAATTGAATTGAATTGAATTGAATCCCTCTGATTGATCTGCACACTGAGACAATGATGCTCTGTTTCGTTTCGCTTGGTCGTCTATAAAATATTAAAACCATCAGAGTATTTGTGTTACAGTAACTAATAACACTAATACTGTATGAAATAATGAAGGCCTCCCTATAACTCTTGCCTTTCTTATTTATTTTTCCATATCGCATGTTTATATTTGCTATCATTGTTGATTCAGCTCAGCAAATGTTTTCACAAATGGCTCTCCTTTTGGCAAATTTTGGGGATTTTTTGGGCAAATTTGGCAAAAAATGCAGATGACAGCAGCATGATTAAGTGAATAAGAACAGAATCCATACAGAAAAGCAAAGGGCGTGACAACATTCAATGTCTTAAAAAGTGAAAATGAATTTTGGGGAAGGTCTTCTTTCTATAGCAAAGCCCTATTGCACAGTGGGCACATGTTATGTTGTCTTTAACTCAACACTCTTTCTTTTTTCTCTGAAGACCTAGAAAACAAAGCATATCAACATACATCTCTTAAGTCAACATACTTTGGCTTTCATTCATCTTATGATTATATAAACTTCTTTGACTCGTTTAACGATGATTGTCCGGAAAATAACCGGGTTTTCCCCGATATCTCGAGAACTAATCAAGATTTTTTGAATCAACAAATTGCAGTTGCTTTTTGCACTAATACTAATGCCCTTCCTGAACACAAATTTTGAAATTCTTCGGTCACCAGATGTATTTTTTATGACCAGGTAAAGATGGCGACCACTTTAAAGAATTGGTCAAAGTTGAAAGTCAGAGCTGTACTTCGATTTTTATATATACAAGGAGGAGAGCAACGACAGCATGTGACCTGGTGGTGACACAAATGAGGAACCCTTGCACTGTGAAACATTTCTGAATCACGTGGTCACGGGAGACAAAACCTGGATCCACCACTCTACCCCTGAAACAAAGAAAGTCTCAATGACTTGGAAACACCCATCCCCCATACAGTCAAGACATTTACGCATCAATCTTTGTTCACTTGGTGAAAAAAGACATGGCTACGGTGTTTTGGGATGCAAAAGTTATTGTCCTAGCCTGCCGTTCACCAAACACTGATAGTCTGTCGTTCATCACACACCTGTAACCTGTTGTTCACCAAACACTCGTAGCCTATTGTTCTCTTCACATAATTTATAACTTGTGGTCCACCAAACACCCATAGCCCGTTCTTCACCAAACACTTACAATCTGTCGTTCTCCTAATACTTATAAAAAGTTGGTCAGCACACACACCTATAGCCTTTTGCTCCCCTAAAAGAAAATGGCCCACACACTAAGGCTTAACCACATATATGCAATTCATTTTGAAATTATAGGGCACGAAGCTAGGTCTTGCTGACGTTCATTTAACATTGCCCCTAAAGGTGTTTATAAGATTATTCCTGAGACGCCGTCCTCTTTTCTCCGTCATTTCAGTTGGGTCGGACATTCGTGGCTGCACAGTAGTGAATCGTTCCTCAACTCATCGACCACTTCGTCCAGATCGAGCGAAGAGCCTAGAACCACCAAAAGCAAAGATAAGCCCCCGTACCACACGGACTCGGAAGACACGTTCAAAGACCACACCTCCCTTGTATTGAACGATGACGCGTCCAGGTTTTACAAAACGCCTACAGACCAACCTGTCAGCTCGTCTCGGAGGGACCCCCATGACCACTCGGGGCCGGGGCCCGGGCCGTCCGACCACGTCAGGCACAGGCAAGCCCAAACGGTCAGCGGGGAGCCATTAGACACCTACGGCAAGTCCAGCCTCAGTAGCCATGACAACGGTGAGGCGTACCAAACCACATCCCAGTGCGAGGAAGGTAAGGCGCCCACCCTGACTGATGGCTTGTCCGACCAGACGGTGCCAGAGTCAATCCGACCCGATGGGCCGTCCAGTCTCCCCTCAGCAGAAATGGTCACGGGAGGCCCCAATGTCGCCGACACGCCGCGCTTGTCCATTCATCTTTCGAAGGAGTCTAAATTATTCTCGGGGCCACCGTCCTCAAAAACGACCAGCTTTTCCATACCAGAGAATGCTGATTTGAACAGCTTTTCCGAATCTGCGTCCCGACAAACAATGCGGACACCACCAGCGACAGCCCACGATAATCCGACAACCCGTTCACATGAATCGTCGAGAACGGGTATCCGTTTTTCGAAGGAATTGCTAGAGTTACCCGATCCACTGGTGAACAAGTCAAAGGAGAGCTCAGGAACGGCCACACCGGTGTCTAAAGGGGCCTCCAAGGCCACAACACCCCAACCTTTCGAACAGCAAGGTCCGATAATTTCCGTGACGCCGCCTGAAATGCACGACGCCGAAAAGACTGTGTCTAAACAATCGTCCAGGGGTACCCCGGGTGGCTCGATGGACAGAGATCTCCCATTTTCTACTACAACCCGGTCTCACGAGACCTCGCGATCAATGTTGGCCTCTCATGAGGAAAGCCTAATGTCGTCTTTGCGACGAACACACGAGTCATCAAAGGAAATGGTCCCATTGTCACAGCATTCATCTCAACCGAGAGAGCCATGTTCGCGTGACGCATCTACTACAACTCGATCTCACGAGACTTCGAGATCAACATTGGGTCCATATGAAGAACACCTACGGTTGTCTCCGCGGAGCACACGAGAGCCTTCGAAGGAAACGGTACCGATGTCATATCGGTCTTCTCAAGCGAGAGGGCTCTATTCAAGCGAAGCATCTACTACAACCCGATCTCACGAGACGACGAGATCAACTTTGGGTCCATGTGAGGAAATCCTACGGCCTTCTTCGCGACAGACACGCGAGTCGTCAAAGGAATCGACACAGGTGCCCCAGTATACTTCTCAACCGAGCAGGCCTTGGTCACATGAAGCATCGACACCATCTGCACAGCACTCGCATGATACAAGGGGACCCACTGTGCCTGCGTATCACGGACATACTTCCCCCAAAACTCACGAGACCTCTGTATTAGGAGAGCGTCAAGACGGTTCTGGTTTTACCGTGAAACAAAACGGCGACTTTGAAAGGTCTCCAGAGCCTTGTTCTCAAGAGAGCCCTAGGTCTAGTCTACACCAAGGCCGTCGGTCAACTAGTTCCCCCGTTCCATCCTCCCGCGATGGTTACAGGTCAAATGTGCAACCAGAGCGTGAACGGCGCAGGTCTCCGATACCATTCTCCCAAGATGGTTACCGATCAACTGTGCAACAAGACCGTGAGTCGTGCAGGTCTCCGATACCATCCCCCTGCGATGGCTACAAGGCAAATGTGCAACCAGAGCGTGAGCGGCGCAGGTCTCCGATACCATCCGCCTGCGATGGCTATAAGGCAACTGTGCAACTAGACCGTGAATCGTGCAGGTCTCCGATACCATCCTTCTGCGATGACTACAAGGCAGCTACGCAACCAGGGCGAGAACCCCCAAGGTCTCCGATACCATCCCCCCGCGATGGTTACAAGGCAACTGCGCAACGAGGTCGAGCATCACCCAGGCCTCCGAAATCACCCCCCTACGACGGCCACCAGCCAAATGTTCAATCAGGCCGTGAATCACCCAGGTCTCCGAGAATATCATCTCGCGATGACTACAAGCCATCTGTCCAGGAAGTGCGAGGAACACTTGCATCTCCAGAGCCGTGTTCTCAGGTTAGCCCAAGAGACTTTGTACAAAAAGCACGTGAATCTCGCAGGCCTCCATCTCAGCGCTCTCACTGGAGTCCCAGGCTTACTATTGAAGAGATCTGCCGAGCTGTTAGATCGCCAGGGCCGTGTTCCCCCGTGCAACAAGGGCGAGAGCTACCCAGCAGGTCCCCAGTACTGTGTACACAAATGCGTTCCAGGTCTGCTTTACAACACGCGCAAGAGTTGCCCAAGTCTCCAAGGTCGTGTTCTCAGGTGGGGTCTAGGTTGGACGTACAACAAGGAGCTGAACCAATTTGTCCTGCATTGTCGGATTCTCAAGGAGATTCTCAAGTTGTTTTACAGCAAACACGCGATGCAATCAGGTCCGAATTGCAGCATGTAATAGAACAAACCAGGAATTCCCTTCCGTGTCCTCAGGTGGGTGCCAAGCGCTCTTTACAACAAGCGCATGAGGCAAGAAGGTCTGAATTCAAAAAAGGAATCGAAAGGTCTACATGTTCTCTACCGTGTTCTAAAATGGGTTCCATGTCTGAGCTGCAACATTCACGTGAGACATGTAAGTCTCGAGTCCCACCTGCCATAAATGTTCGACATTCGGGGAGGTCGGCTGTCTCGCCTTCTCAGGACAGTCTTAAATTCGCGGAGCCTCAAGCCAAAATGATGGTTCATTCTGGAGAATTGTCCCCTGCTTATAGGCCCCCGTCTCCTGAAACATCTAAACCCCTACTCCCTATCTTGAAGAGTGCTCGTGGAATGAGCAGGTCACCATCTCCGAATTCGGCAACATTTAAGTCTACTTTGCCACAATCAAAAGAACCGTTCGAGAAAGAAATTGGTACCATGTCTCCTAGACCTCAACGCAGCCCCACACCATCATTACCCAGAGGGAGTGAGACATCGATGACTAAACTGCCCCTCCCGCCCCAAGAAGGCTCTATTGCATTTGAACCAAGACGGGAGGATGAGAACAGGTCCAAGCTTTCTCTATTCAAAGAAAGTGACCATCCTATGGTAGCCAAGTTAACCGAAAGGACTCTGACCAGACAATCTTCTGAGGGTAACGAATCGTTGATGCATGGCAAGATGGAATCTTGCAGTAAAAAGGACCTTGCCAGAATGGAAAGTTCCATTATTTCGGGTATGGAGCTCACCCAAGGAACCACAGAATCACAGGAAAAGTCCCATGCTAGTTCTGCTGGACTGACGATCAGAATCACGTCCCCGGAATCAATGCGGGGCCTGAAAACAATGCTGATCATCAACCCAAGCGAAGATCAGGAGGGAATCACCTCACAGACGCTTTGTCACGAGTCTCTGGATCAGAGGAAGAGCCAGCCTCGCGTTCATTCTGCAGACGATATCTCACCGCGGCGTGCCACCGGTAAACAGGACGGGCCTCGCTTGGTCGACAAAGACGTCTACCGTCGTAAAGGTCAAGGGTCAAGGTTGAGCAAAACTATAGCCCTGAGCCCATGTGAATTCACAACCAGCAGTCAGATGTCAGCTGAAAGTTCCCTAAGCCCTGACATGTCCCTGGATAGTCTGGATGAGAAGTGGCCAGACTGTTGCTGCAAGAAGGCGGAGCGCCGCGGTGAGTGTCCATGCTTTATGGATCGACTGAGCTCAACCAAATCACACGATCCTTGCCACGCAGCAAAAAAATATGAGCACCGGTCCTCAGGCAACAAACACTATGGAAAAGAACGGAGATGGGGTTCATCGGTTGTGGAAGGATCTCACAGAGGAAAGAGGGATTCTTTTAATGATCTATCCGATTATGATAGACCATGGACCAGAGGGGAGAAATCATTGAAGATGAGACATGGCTCTCACCTGCGAGGAAACCGTTTTGAACCAGTGTCTCCAGAGGCATATACTCAACGACGGAGAAAACGATTTGTGTCCTCATCATGTGAAGACATATCCATGCCATACCCAACACAGGGCTATCGTTCTAATGTTTGCAGAAGCTGGGAGAACGAAGAGTCGTTTACCTCATCAGATGCAACTCTGAAAGAAAAGTGCTCATGGGCAAAACGAAAATCCGGAGGCACATCACCATCAAAAGGATTTACCTCGACTGATGGCAGGTTTCATGTAGACCATAGCACCATGTCTCAGAGAAAGTGGGATTCGTGTACCCCTGATGAAAGCGAAATGAATGCCAGGTCCAGATATGACGACAGAAGTCTTGCCCGTTCCAGCTGGGATAGACACCGTACCTACACATCAAGTGACAGACTTTTGTTACGTAGAGAATGTGAAGAGGTCTGCTCGAAAAAGATGCCAGCTTTTACCAGGGACCGAAAAGAAAGAAGCCCAATGTCCGACAGAGGTCACACCGAATATTCAAAAGAAATTTCTTCTCATGATGGATCTATCTGGTCAAGGGGCTCCAGCAAAACTGGAGATGAAACGCTTCCGCAAAAGGAGACGCAGACAAGCCAAACCAGATCAGTTCAGAGCCAGTGTAGAGAAAAGGCGGATGCTGAAAAAGAACGATTACCAGAGGTAAAAATAACAAAGGATGAGTCTTTTATAGAAAAGAAAAGTGTTGGGACATCTTCTAACATTGTTTACCAGCGATTGTCGAGTGATAATGAAAGTATCAAATCGCAGGGAGATGCAGAGAGAAGACGCCGTCAGGAAAAGCTAAAAGATGAACGTTCTGATACCAAGGTCGGAAGAGACAGCCAACAATCGCAAACCAGTCATGGTGATCAACACGCGATAATGTCCTTGTCAGATACAGACACGCTCAGTCGTGAGACCAAATCTACTGCCGTGCCCGTGAAGCGCTGCGAGTCAGATTGCTCAGTGCGGACCGGTGAAATGGCCATGAATAGGCGAAAAAGTTTCAAAGGAAGAATTGTAATAAGACGAGCGAAAGTCCCAGAAATAAGCAGAGCATCGTGTGGTCAAGGCGTCGCCATTAGGAACCTGAACGTCCGGTTGGTTTGCACAAGAGATGGGAAAAAGCACTACGTGATTGACGATGGCGCTCTGCCAGTGGACGAAGCCAATATTCGCCGCCAGGGCCGAGACCGTCTTGATAGGCGGACCACACCTCCAGAGGCAGTTAGCGGCCGCTCCCATCCTCATAAAAAGCGCCTGGACAAAGACGGCACAGACGGGCAGTGCAGTCCCAGTAAGACGCGGTATCAAACGCGCGGGGGCCACAGACACCCAGTTTCTCCGAGAAAGCGGACCATGCAACGAAGGTCTGTCTCATCTAAACCTCCATTTACACATCCTGTGCGGTACAGTACTCTGATGTGTCCGGCCAGCTACCACAGATCGAGATCCAACTCGGCAAGGAGATCCTTCGAGACCCCGACCTCTTTCAACGAATCCATTGATATTTTCAATCGCATCATAACGCCTGAACAACCGACACCTGTGGGCCGCGACGCGGCTGACTTGAGTCCAACTGTTGGCTATCTGGAGGACATTGAGTACCCGCAGACAAGGAGGCGACCCCATGGCCAACAGCCCGCGGGAGACAGGATGCTTTTGATGGTGCCAACTCTATCCACACGTCAGAGCTTCGACTCTGGTACGGTTTCTCCCAATTACTCCCCACCGACAGATTTTGCTCGCCTTGTGCGGGCCAGGGGAATCAAACTGCGACGTAGCCAGGACGTCGAGAGATTTGGCCCTGGCTTTGACGATGACAGCACTGATTTCTCAACGTATTCCACGACAAAAATGCAAACCTGGCCTGAAAACAAAAACGCCTCGTCTAGCGGTGGCCAGTGGCTCTCTCCCGTGGTGGACAGCATGGTGCTGAAAGAAGAGAAATCATTTGAGGCCATTACTGAGCAAAGACGCGTTCCGGAGGAGCGAAGCCCCGAGGTATCGCAAACTAGTAACAACAATCTCTGTAGCCCTCCTGATCTGAAGATGGAGTGGAATTCCCCTCCTGCTTCCGACAAGGACAGCAGGGTTAAAAAAGCAAAATCGTCTTCTTCTATATTACAAATGGAGGGAAACGATAAATCATCAGAGTTGAATCACAAGAATTTCCTTGCTATAATGAACGTGTCAAAACTGAAAAAACTATTCTCTGCGTCAATATCCTTCTCCTCCAAAACAGATAAGGAGCCTAGGTCACCTCAGCGTCTCATCGCCCCAGACCTATTTGGCAAGACGACAACTCTGAAAGACCGTTTCAGCGGTATACTCGGAGGTTGCGAATTTACATCTGAGATCACTGAAATAGTCTCTATAGGATCAGGGGATTTCAGACTCTCCGTTAATAATAAGAACTTTGATAGGAGTGCAGATTGTGGCAAAAATGGGAATTGTGATAGAGATTGTCAGGATATTGTTGAAAGAGAAAGAGACGATATTTATTTGAAGGAAAATAATAACATGAGCTCTTGCACTCACGATGACATAGCACGTTCACCAGTACTTTTTCTTGACAAAGAAAACCCTCAATCAGTACATGTAGGTAGTGTATCCAAAATCGAAATGTGCAAGTTGCGACAAGAAATTGATATATTTGCAACATCACCATGTGAAATAGGCTGTGAGATTTTGAAGGCACATTCGCCTGAAGGTAGCATTATGGCCCCGTTGAAAAGCACTAGCCCATTGGGGCACAATGAAAGCACAATTGAGACCAAGATTGATGACTTACTTGGTGGAAATTTCGATGTTACATCAATTTCTCCTCAAAATTGTAGTACTCAAAAGCCAGAAAGTCTATCAAAAAACTGTTTGTTAGATGATAATGAGTCAAAGGGCTTGGCGATTGAAGATCGAACTATTTCTGATGACAATCCAGTTTGTGAACCAGGCTTAACGGGCAATGGGTCTGAACGCACAGCTTCCATGTGCCCAAAAGGTAACAACCTGCTTGCCACACTTCTTCAATCACCAGCATTGAATGACATTGAGAACACTATTCAACCCTGCGGCAGTAACAATGAACTTGGTATCAAAAGGGAAGGTGTTGAAGATGGTTCCACAAGCCATGAAACACAACAGGATAACTGTGGGACGCATACCTTTTCAAACCAGTCCAACAGTGAGGAGGCGGATGACTGTGACACTCCTAAACAAACTGAGGAGGAGGTGGCAGACTTCCAGACAACGTCGTGCGATGTATCCACCGTCCTAGACCAGGATGAAGAGCGGGAGGGGGACAGCCTCAGTGGCTCCCTTCCAATGGAATCCGATTTCTGTCTCAACAACAAGTCCCGAATTCGTGTTGATGGCAAATCGTCAAAAGCCGACAAAAGTCGTCAAAAATCTAAACCGGAAACTCAGAGAAGTGATCTGAGCACAGGATGCAGTGGTCAACATCTTCAAGCTCCGGACGAATGTTCCATCTTTGACAGTTCATATGAGCCTGCTACCAATCTCCTTTGCTACAGAAAGACTTGCCCAATTGCGGAATCGGCTTTTTCTTTTCCTCACCACGTTTGCAAAACTCCTCGCAGCTCAGAAGGTCATGTAGGGGAAGAATCGGCCCTCGTACCAGGCACGTCTACCAGTTATGAATTCAAAAATCGATCTCCATATAAGGATTTAATCAACGGATTTGGAGTCAGTAGTCGATTCCTTCCAAGCTCACCCCAAAAAGACAACGTTGACTCGCAAGCAGAGGCTGGGCCAAAAGATCCGGACACATCTCTGTTTAAGGTGACAGCAGGCGCGGTGGGATCAGAGATAAGAGATCTGGGATCTTGTTTGCGCTCTCCCTTTGCGCAGGCGCCGGAAGCTTGCCAAAGCGATCCTACTTTCAGAGGGTCGCCCGTTGATTACCACTATCTGCTGCTGGGTGGTGAGTGCGGGGCCAGCTGCGAGAAGCCCATTATTCGCGTCACTCAAAGCGAGTTCGATACGACTGAGAAGGAACACCAGTTGAACATAGCTGAAACTAAAAGTCAAAGAAGACACCACAGGAGAAGAAGGCGACTGTCTTCAAAGAGTCGCAAGTCGACGAGGCGTCGGGGCGATTCCATGGAGGACTGGGGTAGAAGTGTCCTTGGACATATCCTTCTTCGAAACCGATTTCGGAGAGTGAGATCTTCTTTGACTGGCAGCAAGATGTTGAAAAGGTCAGAACGATCAATGATAACCACAAGATATAAACACCGAATAGCACGACCAAAGGTAAAAAGAAATAAAAGTAAGAGAAAAATAAGCCCACAGCCTCTAAAGAAGACCATTTACTTGGAAGATAAATCTTATAAAGATGACTTCCGTTCCTGTGGCCTCAGCCAGCTGGGTAGAATACTAAATAAGGTCCCATCATTTGGCAAGGCAGTTTGTATTGACGTAAGCGATGAGCAGAGCTCGGAAGGCGACAGTGAGACCTTTACCCAAAGTTATCAGTTAAGCAGTCCACAGGCCATGAACTCCCATGGTGCAGTGAAAGAGCATTACGACTACTCAGATCAGCTATCCCCAATCATAGAAGAGTCGTGTACGGAAAGCAGTGACAGTGATATCCGGTCTCCCGAAGCTACAGAGAGAAAGCGAGTAAGAGAATCTAGAGATGATGCCATTTCTGTGGAAGATTTAAGATGGAAATCTGCAACGATCGATTCCGATTATGAAGCGAAAGCTTCTGTACCTTCAAACCAATCCTATAATAAGAAAAGAACCTATCGTATGCCTGAGTCAGACATCCAGAAGAAGGACATATTGTATGGGAAGGGCCAGGATAGCCAATGGCAACCGACTGTCACTAAATGGCAAGTATCGAGTACTGAGAACGCTCATGACGTATCGGACTGGACGTTCGAAAGATACAGGCCCTCGGTCTCTGCCTTCCAGGCTAGTGAAGCCAATGATGCGAGCGTTTTGAGAACCGACAAGTATCTGAAGACGAGCCGCTACTCCCGGCCTTACACTCGTAGCTGGCTGACCACGGACAGAACTCACCGGAGTGTCAGCAATTCCTTTTTGAGGAGCTCAAGTGTTCCGAGCTGTTTCTACACCTCCAGTGCGAGCTCGAGGGAATATTCAAAGAGAATCAAGAGGTACTTAGAATCACAAATAAACGTCACCCCGACCATGACCTTCCACAATAAGTTCGATACCTACATACCTTATGTAAAAAGTCACCGAAAAGGTGACATGACCGACTTCAATTATCCTGGGTACCAGTCGAAGTATTTTAGAGATTTCCCCCCAATGCTACCTCCACGGCCACGTCTGAGTTCAGAATACAATAGAATGTATTTAACGTCACCCAACCATCAGGGGATGCCGTATGAATCGAAGAGTTCACAAAGAAGCTGGAGCAGTCCGCCTTCGTCTTGGAGGGACAAAGATAATTGGAACGAAAACACAAACAACAACACTTCACCTGACCACGGTGGATTATCCGAAAGCAACACATCAGAAGATCAGTGTTCTCTTACGGGATCGGCAATAATGGTAGAGTCTAGCTCACAACCTCAAATAGCTGTCACAAGCAGAGATTCTCAAGACTTTGAAGATTGTCCAAACGATTTCTGTCACCCATTCTATTATGGTAGCTCCATGCTCCTTGCAGAGGAACTCTCGGATTACGATCACACCTCGGTCACCTCGGAGTTTATAGCCGACTTCGCTCATCAAAATGTGAACAGCAGCGGTAACATCTTTGACCGTGCTGCTTCGAGCGAAACCAAGAATTGCACGAGAGCCGTGCAGACGCAGGCCCCGAAGGAGGAAGGGCACCAAGGCCACGGGGCGGGCGAGGACACGGACCAGACGCCTTACATCCAACACCTGTCCTTTGTCAACGGCCTGGAGGCCTGTGAGGTGGGCTCATGGGTCGAGGACCTGTGTAATCACCGCTTGTATTCCCACGCTCGGGATTCCTTCAGGGAGTCAGAGAAAGATTCCAAGAACTTCGCCCATAGGTGCAATAATTTCCATTGCCACAACACTCGGGGCTTAGACACGGTGCCGCACTTGGCCAAACCTCTCCAGCGAAACCTTCCCAACGGCCTGCACACCAACTCCAAGGTGGCCGTTTGTGCTTCCAACAACTGGTCCGACCAGGAGGAATACAAACGCGGAAGGAGGCCCTTTTTCGTTCCGTTCATAAAGAACAACGGCCGCCATCAACATCACTCCCAGCAGCATCAGCATCAGCGCCATCAACCTCAGCATCTGTACAAGTGTTTCCCAACGGCTGAAAAGACTCGCGGGCAGGGTGACATATTCTCCATGAACAGAGCAGCGCCCACTAAATGGTATGTGGAGGACGCTCTGACGGATTTCAGCACCGACCCACGTCTCCTGGGCCAAAACGGGACGTCCAAGGCCATATCGGAGGCCGTCTGCGCCTGGTCTGGTGGCGCGTGCACGTGCGAGTCGGAGAGGTTACTTCGGGGCTCCGAGGGGCTGGGATCCGACTACGGAAGCGAGGAAGAAAGCGAGGCCGCCTCGGATGAAGACGAGTACGACTCCAACCAGGAGCTTGCAGTCGACGAAGAGCACTACAGTGACTGTGACTATGACGAGGTGGAGGATGAGGATGTGGATGAGTCCCATTTCAGTGCAAAGCGGGTCCAAGGTCAGGACACGGACTACGATGACGTCCAGGCTGACCCCGCTGGTGGGAACACAAAACGGCAAGCACAAGGCGACACGGAAAAGCCTCATGCCACGTCTACCTACGAATGCACGAAGCTGAACACTACCCAAAACAAGAATACCTTTCGCAAGCAAGGGAAGGAAATTCTCAAAGAAATATACGAGTGCAAGCAGGACAAAGACACTTTCCGACCCTCTAACCACGCCATTGAGGGGAAAAGGCGAGGGGGAGGCGGTGGCGGAGGAGGCAAGCGAGAGCAGTACCTCGATCAAATACGGAATACTTCGCCTCGTAAGCCAGTTTCGATGGAAGACATCCGAGTTCAAAACGTAGCAAAGGAGCGGGTCCGGTTCGCCTGTGACGAGAACGGCGACTGGGCCGAGATTGGGCGTGGCAGCTACGGGTGTGTGTACCTCGGCCTGCTGGACGGCGTGGTGGAGGTGGCCATCAAGGACTTCTACGAGTCGAACAGCTACGACCAGGTCATCCACGAGGCCCGGATGCTGGCCTTCCTGCAGAACACGGGCATCACGCCAAAGTTTTACGGCTTGAGGAAGAGGTTCGATGCCACCAAGCAGCCTGGTGAGTTCTGCATCATCATGGAGTATTTCGGCGAGGGCAAGACCCTCTTCAACGTCCTGTCGGAGAAAATCGAACTGGCTTACGATGAGTGGCTCGACGTTTTGGGGCAACTGGTGGCGGGCTTGCGGCTCATCCATCGCAGGAACGTTCTTCTCAACGACCTGAAGGCCGATAACATCCTTATAGATCTTTGCGGTGGTGAGTAGACTGGACGAATACGATTTCTAATTTCGCATTGCCATTTGATGGGATTTAAATGTTTTTATCCATTGTCTAAAATCCTCGCCTCCTTTTCTTTAAATTTCTGCAAAGCTTTTTGTTACTTTTTTGTTAAATTTTGTTTTTGTCATTAGGAGATATCGCATATCTATAATTAGTCATGGATTAAGAAAATGTGTATATCATCTTGAAAAGATAAACTTACATGGAATTCAGCTGTAATACATGTCTATGCAAATCAGAGCTTGTACAGAATATCGGATACATTGTATAAAAATTGTTTGTTTTTGATTTTTTTGGTTTTTGGTTTGTTGTTGTTGGGGTTTTTTTTTTAATAAAAGGCTGGACTACAGGAGGATCAGACATGTACTTTTCAAAAACTCTTGTCCCATCATAATTTCTGGGCTGATTTGAAAATACTTGTTCTCACCCGAGTCGAGTGGTATAATGGTAATAAAGTGCCTTATCCAAGGACACACCACCGATGTTAGCTCACCAAACACGGACACGTCCAGCGTTGCTCGATTCACTGACCATGCTAGTATGATTGCCACTCGGCTAACGGGGCAGCGAAAAATTGGCTTGGAATTAATCAATTTTTTAATAGAACTTGATATTATTTTCTATTTCCCCTTATTTTCCATAAAATAGTCGTACAAGTAGTTTATCAACGGGATTTTACTCTTTCACGACGATTTGCCTCTTTGTTGAGATAATCGCAAAGTTGCACGTTCCAATTTTAGCGCTTTGTGTTGTCCGGCGAAGTCCTCACTCATCCATTCACTTTCACCAACATTGCATGTCCGCCGCCGTTCCACTCACTCTACTGTACTCTACTGGCCTTCCCCCTTCCCCCCCCCCAACCCGCAACCCGTCGACAGGCCGGAAGTCCATCCGGTACATTGACGTGGGGATGGCCACCTACAAGCACGGCCTGACCTTCCAGCTACCACAGGAGCAGATGGGCAAGTACAACTTCCTGGCGCCCGAGGTCAGGGACGGGGCACACACCTCCCGGAAGTCGGACATCTACAGCCTGGGCTACATGCTGGACCAGATGACCAAGCTGGCCGGGCCGGCGCTGCAGGGCCTGAACGAGGTTGTCCAGTCATGCCTGGACGTCAACCCCAAACGCCGGCCCTCGGTGGACCAGATCGTGGACCACGTCCACCGCTTCATCGTGGCCAAGACCAGGAGCAAGGCTGCCAAGCCCAGGGTCACCCTGTCTAGCAGCGCTTAATGTCACGTGGCTTTCAACGTGTTCACGTGGTGCTGTTGGAGTCCGGAGTCGCTGGAAGCAGAGTGGCGTGAGGTTTGAATACTGTACTGGTGCTCGTATCGAAAAGCATTGTATTATGCTACTGGTACACGAATCGAACAACGTTGTATGCTACTGATTCTCATATCGAACAATGTTGTGGTGTTACTGTTGTACTGGTACTCGTATAGAAAAGCCTTGTATGCTAGTCGTACTCGTATCGACCAACATTGCATATATGTGTATCGCCATAGTGTGTCCTCGGTGAACTATTATATTGTCACCCCCGACCTTCCTCCCCAAAGGAAATTCATTAATCAATTAGATATACGTTTACAACAAGGTAAAACCACTTTCGACGAAGAGCTTTGAAGCTAAATTTCCTTTTAAACCTTTTTTATATAGCAATGTCAGTATCACGAAAGCCATCGCCTTGTAAACACATTTCTAAGTTTGAACGCAGATAAGTAAAGGGTGCAGAGAAGCTCAATACTAGAATTTGTAGAAATATAGTAGATCTCTTAGATCTCTCGCGCTTTTTCTCTTATCATAATTCGAAAAAAAAACACTTGTTAGCTGCCTTGCTAAACTAATATTACCTTTTAAGCTGTCATATTGTTATGTATTATACAAGCTGACCAAACTCACGATGGTGCTTGCACGATGGTGTCTGGATGGGGACAAGCTGTGGTTACGTTATTCAACACCAACCCAATGACAAGCAGTAGTGCCATCTGATTCCATCTACACTCTGAATCGGAATCAAACCTCTGACTTGTTTTGTTCCACGTTGTTTTCCTCGTGGACTCCTCTGGGTAAACGTGCTAGCTATAATTCTTAAACTGGGCTGGCTAATCGATTGAAAACGTTTTCTTGGTCGCTCCAAGGCCTTTTTCGTCCCCATTTAGCTGGGTTGTGATAATAAATGTACTTGATGATAATTCCGTAGATTCAGTTGTTTTCGTCTCAGACTCCTGTTGCCTCAATTACATGTTGTTTTCAGAATCTCTCTCTCTCTCTCTCTCTCTCTCTCTCTCTCTCTCTCTCTCTCTCTCTCTCTCTCTCTCTCTCTCTCTCT
>JBCHJU010467623.1:0-12566 GCA_039654505.1 Plocamopherus imperialis
ACACAAGGGACACTATCCCCGTTATGTTTTATTCTGGTGTCTGCATCCGCTGTTTTAGCTGCTAGATTCAAATTTCAGAATATCAATTGGTGGACTAAAGCGAGAGAAAATGCAAACATTACATTGTATTTTATTTTAGCTGAAAATTTAAATTAGCCACTATAATTATAATGATGTATTGTTTAAAGACTGATGTATGTTATATAGGCCTACTACAAAATGTGCATGCATTTATATTATCATTTATATTATCCTTGATAAATGAGCTTTTTTGGGAATCATTCTTGGCCCGCGGCACCCTAATTTTTCCCGCGAATAGGGGTCTTGAAAAATTTTTTGGGGTCTTGAAAAAAATTTCAAGGATTTGGTGGGAACTCTGACAAATACATTTACATGCATATATACTACAGACTTATACACACACACACACACACACACACACACACACATGTGCATGTTTATTTGCTACACATACATAGTACAATAATTAGAGTCATTGCATACATTGCCATTGCTTTTTATTTATGATACACAATACATTTATGCTCAGGCTCAAAAATTTGTACAAATTCATTTGAACTACATTCACTCAGAACAAATGTATAAACATAATTATATCGATCTATATGTCTAATCATTCTTCATAACAATACTTGTCAAACAAATTAATGGTTAAAATGAGTAGCTACAATAATACGAATACCAAACACCAACAGATTCAATAATTCATATGCTTATTTTAGAAAGTTATACCTGATAAGCTTGAACATTTTCCTTAATTTTTCTGCAAGTACATTATGGAGAAGAGTGATAAGCAGAGGGTCACCGTCATTTGTATGTTATATGTACTGGCCTATAAAATTGATAACTATGTCTTGTTGAAATTTTCAAGACCATAGGCTACAATAGAAAACGCATTCATCTGGCCCTTGTCTTTTTTAACTCCAAGTCTTAATTGTCTGTTTACCACAAGAATGTGGAAAATACACATGAATCAGAAATAGCAAGACCGACGATTGGAATGAAATCTACTCATGTAACAAATGTATTAGTATTATATTCAGTTTGGATGGATTCTGTGCAACAGTACATTATTCAAATACAGTATAAAATGTTGAATGAGCCTAGATGATTGTGAGGCAAATGTTTGACCGTCTTAAGATAAAACACCTTCTTCTGGAAACTGAACAGTGTAGGTGTTTGTGTGTGTATGTGTGTGTTAAAGTGGGTGTCCCTGTTTGTGTTACTGTAACAGATAAGACTGCCTAGCCACATACCTACAGGTACAATTGACAATCTGCGAGTTAAAGATAGTATTCATTGGATAGGATTATTAGATTAGATCATAAGAATTACAAAATTCTTTTGGGTGCGTAGCTGCCAACCAGTACGCTAAAAACGTATTTAGTACGTATTTTATGCCTGAATACGTAAATCTGTATTTACCTAGGAAAGTACGTATTCCAGACTTTGACGTCCCTATTTTATTTCTTCTTGTTCAAGTCCTGTTACGCGCATTAGGCTAAGGGAGCCACCGAAAGAAGGAAAGCGGAAGGTACCTGTTGGTTTATCTGGCATCGCACACGGCCTAGATCTAAAATCTAGTCTAGATCTATGCCGTCAGCGATGCACTGACTCGCCTTCAGCTGGCTGGCTTGCTGTGCATAACCATTTCTTTTTGTTTTGTTTGACAGCAGCAGAGATATTTATCAACTGTAGGCTAAAGCGCAGCAGCAGCGCAAGCACCCTGGCCAGTCTCTCGCCCCTTACGATTGCATTAGGCATCGTGTAAAAGTTAACAATAAAACAGGCGTAGCCTAGAGTCCGCTATTGTTTTCTCGTAGCCTAGCAAGTCTAAAAAGAGAGGCCTAGCCAGTTCCAAGACTTGGCATCAAGCAAGGCCAGTATTGTACACGACACGTGTCTAATTATCGATCGATGGCATGCGTGAGAGACGGGTGGTGTGGGGAGGGAATGCTAGGCTAGTCCTTGTATCACAGCACCGATGCTGATACATTATTAATAGTACATTGTATAATGCTTTCTGACAGCTGCAGACCTAGTATGCTTTAAACAAACACAAGCAACTACGGGTGCTTGAAGCATACCGCTACATAAAGGTTCATTGGCGCCAGGGTTGTGACAACTACAGAAAAAAATGTAGCGCACAACAACTTCGCTACTTGCAAAGAAAAAGTAGTGCACTACTATTTCGCTACTTTTAAAGAAAAAGTAGCCGCTACTTTTTCGCTACTTTCATTAAGTAGTGCACTACTTTTTTCACTACTTTTGCTTACGACGGCTACATACACAAAGACACAAATAATATACTAAAGCAAACATATTTATTCAAGCAACGTGCAATGTAAATTATGAAAAGCAGTGAAAAACTAAGAAAGTAGTCCAGAATTATCAGAGTTAGTTAACTTAGTTTACAGTTCAGTCACACTTATTGTATTTCAGCCTCAAAATTATGGCCATCGGATATGTGAGCTCTATTAGAACTTATTAGAAGTAAGCGGTATTGTATTTGATAAAAATTGACCTAGCACTTGGGAAGTTAGCAAGTGTCTCCGGGTATTTTTGAAGTGATTATTCGCCCTTCTGGGGCCGATAACACTGGCATTATTCACCCAAATGGTGATAATGCTGTTATACTTGCAATGCTGTTATACTTGCAGTTGTGATTCGCATCAAGAACAAATAGCTAACAATATTTGCCCTGATTGCTTCATGTTTTGAGTCTGTATCAGTAAATTGTTTATTGCCTTAAAAACATAAGCTAGAATCTAGGTCTAGTTACTATTCTAGCTCTATATTACATATATTAGCTCTATACTACATCTAGGTTTTCTACATTTAGTTGTCAACAGTAGACAACACAAGTGAAATAGCAAGTAAAAGCAGATCCCAACTTACTTTGTTAAGGCAAAGAACAATTTGCTCAATATATTGTCAGTTATTTGGTCCCTGATGCGATTTATAACTTTAACAGCATTATCACCAATTGGACGTATAATGCCATGGTTTTCCGCCCCAGAATGACGAATAATGTCAGCCTAAAATTTTACTACTTCAGGTCTTCAACTTTACGGGCAGAATGTGGAGTACTTCCGCTATATCAGTGTCCGAAACTATATGTGCGTCAGTAAGGCATACACACATGCGATTGTGGTCCATCCTCACACAAGAATGACAGCAATATTCAAACCCTCCTCCTCCTCCTCCTCACTAATCTTTACAAAAGCATAACACTGTGTTATTATCAATCATAGGAGATGGTGACATACATAACATTCTTAAGTTGACCACCACTCGAGGACTGCTATTTTCATGTGTTTGTTTTGTTGTTAGGCAGTTTAGGTCTTGGGCATAATGCCAAGTTGGTATTTTCTAGCCTATTCTGGAGGTTATTTTTAAAATATATTTAATTAAGTCCCCTCTTGCCTGGCTCTCTTTTACTCTTAAAAGACGTTTTTATCATAATTTGGCATAAGAGAAGGGTTCTGTGCCGAGTTTGCCCACGACATGCTTAAGGAGTCTGTTTTTTTTCTCTGGAAGGTTGGCAGCTATGTGGGTGCATTGTACCTGTACTTCATGTAATGAGTTTACTTTGTTGACATGCAGGTTGTGTAATGGTTAATGTACTTTAATCATATATATATAGGGAAGATAAGTGCATTATCAGTGGATGTGGATGTTGATAGAGTTAATCTTGCTTAATCCAAATCCCATAGGAGCAGCAAAGAAATTTGAATCTTCACTGAAATTGCAATTGCCTAAGA
Source organism: Plocamopherus imperialis (assembly GCA_039654505.1). Classification (NCBI taxonomy): domain Eukaryota; kingdom Metazoa; phylum Mollusca; class Gastropoda; order Nudibranchia; family Polyceridae; genus Plocamopherus; species Plocamopherus imperialis. The sequence goes on from JBCHJU010467623.1 coordinate 3,786, forward strand.
TTATATTAACTTCATTATTGAAGTTGACTTTATAAAAACATTGCACATTTTCTCTTTTTGTTTAGCATGATCTATACTCCTTTCATTGCATGATTTTAACAACTTAAAAAGGTATTTCTGTTTTTGAGTTAAGTTTATAATATTGTCATAAATATGGATTTGGATTTAGTGGATTTGAACTAAAAAATTATCAAATCCTATGGATGACATGGCAATCATCATAACAGATTTAAAAGAGTATATATAATGATATGTTAATGCTGATCAAATATCACAAAGAGCCTACCTGAACAATTTTTTTCATATTTCTTTTGAAAATTTCCAAATCTCAAGACAATTTATTCCCAATAGCTTATCCGAAATTGGTCAAGCAACGTATGCCAGTACTGTATTAAGTCTGGCATAAAGAATTTTCATGGGAAAATTGTTTTTATCATCTCATCTTATAAGGGAACTGAGATGCGGAGACATTTATACACAATAGTGACAATAGTCATAATTTTGTAGTTGATTCTTTGCTAAATAGAATGCCACCTAGTATGATTAAGTTTGAAGGAAAATCTTTCACAGAGAGAGCTGATCTGACTTTCCATTGACAAATCAGAATCTATGGTAACCTTTGGCCTTTAGATTTTTAACATTTCTTAACAAATTCAACTTCAGTTTCTTTCATTTTCATGCTGGGCTGTTATTTTTATCTCTCAGGTGTTCTGCCTACAACTACAATATATCTTCTGTCTTCTCTTAGTTCAACGGTCATGATCATGTTTGTTGTCAGTTCCTTAATATTAATTTGATGAAAAGAAGGAGATATAATAAAATGGCAGCTAAGAAGATGGCAGTGTTGTGAAGTTTCACACAATAATAAAACAAATGTTATAAATTTCTTATATTATACATGTATTTCAATTAGAAAGACTGACTTATCAAAAAATATAAATAGGAAAGTGGATCACAAATATTGTGCAAGGGAAAAGCTATTACAGTGCACTCCACTTAAGACAACCTCGTTAGCGTGACACTCCAAATACAGTGACCATTTTTTGAGTCCCGACCAACTTTCCTCTTATTTTTTGTTAAAAAACCTTGGTTAAGATGACATGCCGACTCCGGTTATTGCGACCAAATTCTCAGTGCACATAACTTTTTTTTTTGCCCGATATGTTGGACTTTCAACTCTATCTGAGGCACTAAATAGTGATATTAGTGATACCATGCAGCAACACTATATATTATATAGGGCTAGATCTAGTATAATGCTATAAAGCCATGGCTTAGACTCATACAATGTGCATACGATTGGAAAGTGGAAGGAGGGGGGGAAGGGGGGGGGAGGAGGAGGTGGTTCAGATCAGACAGGGGGAGAAGTAAGGGATAGGCCTTCCAAGCGATCTGTGAAGACGTGGCTCGACAAGGCTACCCTACAATTTGCAACCTTCGGTTGGGCTTAGCCTGCACTACAGTACAATCCATGTGCTTTACTAGACTTACACACAAAGTTCAAAACTAAAGCACATACCGTCTCCTTTCTGGACCTAATGAGCGTCAATCGAAGCGAACCCACCCCTAGCCCCAAACACGAATGAATGTCTCATTCACAGCATTTAGGCTTAAGCTTTGTCCTGTTGATACCAAGTACAGTTTGAGGATATGGGTAGGGGAAGGGTTTGTTTCTTTCAATCTGACAAAAATGTGACGAAAGATATCACGGAGGTGTGACGACCTGGCATGATAGTATTGATTGTTAGTCTCAGAGGGTGAGCGGACAGTAACATTTCGTCGACAATCATCAATTACAGTAACTACCTGTACCGGTACACTAGATCTACACTAAATTTGCCCCAATTGACAGCCAACAGACAACATGAATGATTATACATGTATTATGTCGCTTAGGCATTTGTCCTTATTCAGCCTTTGCTTCTACTTCTATGCAGTTAGCTATTCACACCTTTTCCTTACCTTACCGGAATACATGTACCGATAAAACATCCGTCGGGCATTTTCTTTCATCAACAATCATTACGTCAGCCGTTCGATGTAGAATCTATCAACACTATTACTATTACTGTACTTCCTTTGAACTTCGCTTAGCATGACATCCGCTTAGTACGACCATTTTTCCGTGGTCCCATCGATGTCATGCTAACCGGAGTGCACTGTAGGTAAATAAAAAATTAAAAAATCATTGTGTGTTTGACAGACGACTGGAAGGTCACAGGTTTTAGCCACAGATGACACATGTGTTTTTTCATTAAGCGTGAAAATTTACCCATGTTGCCTCAATCAATCCAGGTGAAAATGGGTACAGCTGCACCTGGGAAAGTATTCTGCAATAGACAAGCATCCTATTCAGAAAGAAATAATCTGTCACTGTCCGCTTCATGCTGTAGAAACCAGGATAAGCTTAGATTCAATTCCAGAATCTTTCTTAATGTTCTTTGTAAATCTGCTCAATTCAGTGAGAAAAGCCTCCTCGTATATGCCCCCTTACTCTGGAATGACCTGAGTGAGCGTTGTGAATTGTCTCTGTCTTTTTAGCTTTTAAGGCTACGGTCCTCTACTAGGTATTGGTTTTTGGGGTCAAGTTATCCATTTTCTGGTTTTGGCAGATAAGTTCCTCAGAGACTTACCAAACAGGTAAAACTCATTATCCAGTTCAAATCGACCTCTGAAGACATAAAATTCCTCATTTTTGTCTCTTACATGGTCATTTTTTGTGTGAAAGTGTAGGTAATATTAACTAAATCAAGTCCAATTCCCCCCCCCCCCCTTCTGATTGGAATATACATCAATTATTGACATGGGTACAGTTTAGGATGTGTTCCCTCCTTTGAATCCATCATTGGTCATTGTTGATGGAATTTTCCATGCCTTGAACGAAGTCTTCCTCAGTTTGGAGATAAGTCTTTTTCAAAATGAATTATATAAAAAATGCAGTTTTTCAAAATTAATTATATAAAAGATACATAAGTCCAAGAAAGACTCCATCTATCAACATGAAATTTACTAGGCATGTAAAACTAATCAAGGCCCAACTTATCAAAAATATGGATCTGTTGATTTTTTATGAATTAAAAACCATGGAAATCAGCAAAAATGCCACAAACTTTTATATGCATCAGTAAAGCATTCAGTGTTCAAAAAGTTTATGTTCTTTTGCAATTTCCTTCTGACAAAACCTTTAAAATGGACAACAAAAGGCATATGAAAGTGTGTAGTCTTAATTTTCATAATAGCAGACAAACTCAGATTGCTGAGTGTTCTTGTCAACATGCAATAGCTCAATAAGAAAAAAAACTCCATAAACTCAACATCCTCCCGGCTGCCAAATCATCTGATTTTCTCAGTGTTTGTTGAATTCTAAAAACACTTTATCTTATATTTTTTAAATTTATATATTGTATTTTCTAGCTTTTGCTTGTTAATTCTCATTGTAATTTCTGTTGTTTAATTGTTTTTGTTATTGTTATTTGTAATCTGTTGCAGGATTTAAACACGAAAATTTACTGTTTGGTTTTGTCTTTATTGTGGAGACTTTTAATAAACTTTGTTTTTGTGGACTCATTTTTTTTTTCTCCTTTTTTAGGAGTCTCCCATTGTTGTAAAGAAGATGCTATAATTGCTTCCAGCTCACTGAGATTAGACATTGATGAAATCAACGAAAGGACTCATATGAAAGAGGTAAGTATAGGTGACCAAATCAAATACAATTTTTTATGACATAAAGGAAAATTTCAGAGCAACTTTTTGATGTTTCAGTTGATATTTTCTGCCGTTTCACTACCTAATAAATATTTATTTCCTCACACCCTCACGCAGGTCTAATTTAGCCTTTAGTAGCTTCAATTGAAATTGTTGCCAGTAAATTTACACAACCTGGACAAAGTTCATTCAATCATATTATACATAAACATGTATGTATAAACAGTGCTAAGGGCATTTAACAAGTTTATCTTAAGAATAGTTAGAGAGTATCACCTTAATGTGTGTCAAGACTTGAGTATAGCTGAACTATGCTATGCGAGGAGGGGTGCATGTTTTTTTCATTTTCAGTAATCAATAAGAATTTTTTTTTTGGCCAAAGCTATTTTGTCTTCACACATTAGTAGGTAGGCTATGATGCCACCAACTCTTTTGTCTTTCTCTCATCTACATGGGGCATCACTGTCATGGCAGACTAAAGGGGAAAAATGAATTTAATTAAGTGAATAGATTGAAATAGATTTTGTACAGAAAATGTTTGCAAATTTAAAACAGTAATATCATCACATGGTCATGATTAATAATAATAATAATAATAGGAAAAAGCTGAAACAAATGTACACATACCATGATTTTTGTTGGGTTTTCATTATTGTTGTTTTTGTTTCTGTTTGTTTAGGGTTCTTTTTTTTGTTTTTTGTTTTTTCTTTTGTGCTTAAGTTTTTAATAAACTAAGATCACATCAGTAATGTCAAATGATTCATTTCTCATGTCCCTGACACAGCCTTTTATGTTTTGCAAGTTTGATTTAATTTTCATCTTTCACTTATTTTATCGCCTCCAGTTGGGTCATTTTCTAATACCTGCACATGAGTACTTTACCATCTATAATGTTCACCTTTCATCGTCACTGTTTAACAGAGAACCATGGGTCTTCGATTCTTGTTTCCTGTATATTATATTCCTGAAGTGGAAATCCAGACAGCCAAAGCTACTAGTCAAGAGGCTGTTGAGAGAGGTATTTTACTTTCAAGATATAAGAAAGCTATTAGGAATACTCAGCCTTACTTATGTTAATAAGAATAATACAGTAGTTACCGCCTAATAGTTCGATCCATGGGAAACAGCAAAACCGGACTATTAGCCGGAACAGACTATTCACCAGTCGCCGATCAGATGACCATGCAACACATGTAATGTCAGGGGTCAATTTATTTGTCTATCTACCCTTAACATCTGATATGCTCTGTTAATTGTCCTTTGACTTTTTCAATTTTTTTTAAAATTGTTTTTTGGGTTTTTTGGGGTTTTTTTTTTTTTTTGACAATCTGAAATGCTTGGGGTCGAATGTCAATGGATACTTGTAATGTCTAATGAGAGCCGACATAAAAGAGATAAGAACGGCCTGCCTCCACAATGGAAATGGAACGCTTATCATCAGAATGACCAGATGCTTTACACGCATTCAAAGGTGTTGTTAACAAGGAAGAGAAGGCGACACATGATTGGCTAAGACTTAAGCAGTTGGACCGACGAACAGTGTGTTTACAATGACGTCTTATTACATGAGTATACACATCACCATACCTATGCCAGACAGTGTAAATTGTTTTATTACGAGGAGAGGACAAAAGGCAAGGCCTTTTTTATGGTGTACCAAGATGGCCTTGCAATACGCCATTCACTCTTTGACTTTGGGCCCATTCCACCTCAAAAAATGAGGTAAATGTTGTTGGTAGATCTGGCGAGTCTGGATAAAAGCGGACTATTTGCCGAAACTCAGGATTTCCGAGCGGACTGGTTATTAATATATCATAAAATACTGTTTCGTCCAAAAAGCGGACTATTAGGCAGAACGGACTATTAGCTGGTGGACTAATAGCCGGTAACTACTGTAATAATAATAATAATAATAATAATAATAATAATAACAATAATAATAATGATAATAATAATAATAGTAAAAAGATAACAATATTAATAATAGTAATAATAATAATGATAAAAATTATTAGTAATATAATAATAATAATGTATAGTGCGTTATCCCTCACTAGATGAGCTCAAAGTGCTTTGTTAGTCAACTTATAATTAGAAGGGGTTTGAAGGAGCTTGTAATACATGTATATCATATCCATGTAACGTGTGACAGTTTCAGTGTTGACATCCATTATGTACCTTGAGCTCTCACAAGGAAGGCGCAATATAGACTGGTATATTATGATTATTCTTAAGAGAACCAGGGGACTGCCTAAAGCTTCTTCAACTAGTTATATCCCATATTAACATACATGTATATTCTTTATGGTAAGGCCATTTATCATTATAGTATGAAAAACATTGTGTGGATTATTCATTTCTTTGTTACTGTTTTTTTGTTTTGCAGTTGGACTTTTTCGTGTTTTTTTTTCATGTTGGCAAGCCCATTTTTCAAAATGTTTATAAAAAATATTCAATTTTAAAAATGCAAGATTAAACCATAATGCAAGTTAATAAGGTATATCTGCATTCTATGCAGCAACTGTGGCTCAGAGTGCAACTACAGTGTTTCTTCCATTGTGAAGAAAATAATTTTCCTTGGTTTATGTATTTTGATCCATTTAGTTTGAAGACTTTCTTTTCTTTTTGTGTGTGGGTGTGTTTTTACACCTGGTTATGGCATACTTCTTTCGCGTTCATCCTTTTATTCGTAGAAAACAAGAGCCATAACATTTATTTGTTTTCCTTATGTCCCTTTTATTATGCTGTTTTCCTTTGCAGTTCGGAAACTTTTAGAAAAAATGGGAAAGACTTTGTTTTTTAGATCTGGAGGTCAGCCTTTGGTTCTCAGTGAAAAGCAAAGAGAGGATCGTAAAAAAGGTGAGGTTGTGTCATGGTATATCCTTCATCAGAGGGATGAATCTAGGTCTATGTGAGAAGCATTCTGGAAAAAGAAAGAGAGAATGAAAGTAAAAAGATGCAGGAGAAATTCAAAACAAGAAAATGGATAAAATGAAATTAAAAAACTTCAGATAATCGCATTTTCTGTCGTACACTATTTTATTATTTCTTCCATTCTCAGGCATTTTTTTAGAAAATGAAAACAGCAGCTAGTGTCTTCTTAAACTAATAGGTTGCATCTCAGTACCAAATCTCTTACTTGAACTACAGAATGAAAACCAAGAGGGTAAATTCATCCCAATTTCTATAAAAATTTAAAGATTTCTTCACCATTAGAAAATGTCAGAAATTAATTTAGGAATAGGTTTGTCAGAGATTGATGTGCAAGAATGACGTGAAATAAAATAGGCCCTATATCTGGAGGGGGCGATGTAGCTTGTAAATGGAATATCTGTCTTTAGTATTACAACTTGAACTCATTACCTTTGTTTGTTGAAGTGCAAGCAGGCTGTCCCATGTTTTGAAATATATTGGGTCTCAACAGCAAAAGTGCGTGTTGGGTCCCCAGTTTCATGGAGCAATTTATATTTGCTTGGTACATTTTGGTTTTCCATAGAGATCGATTCCATTAACACTATCAATACTATAAAAAAAGATGGCGCTTTATCGACATATCTTAAGACAAGACAAAAACACCCAGGGAAACCAAGCTATGCTTGCGTTCTTTTAAGAAAAAGGCACAAAACGAAGAGGCAGAGAAAAGACATCAACAAGAAGTACTCTCAGACAAAACCAGAAGAAAATACAGCGCTCACCGCTTACAAGAACGCCATTGAAAACAACACATTGGTTAAAAGAACGATTTTCTGCCTTGCAGAATACAGTCGACTCCACTTGTAACGAAGTTGGTTGTAGTGATTTTTGGATGTAGTGATCTTTGTCCCTGGAACGGGCACCTATATAACTCAAAGTCTTCTAACGGCTGTAGTGAACTTTTGATGTAGCGATCTTTTTTCTAGTCCCCCAGGACATCGCTACAAGCGTAGTCGACTGTACTCTCCTATTTATTTCCTTCGGTTATAAGAACACCTGGTGTTAGCTGTTTCCATGGTAAAACCTATTTCAACAAAAATAAGTTGTAGCAATTTTGCCCCCAAGTAATAGAGAGTTGAAAATTCCTCATGATGGAACCTGAAGGCGAGCACGAGTCCGGCATTTTGACAATTTATTATCTGGGTGATTATGTAGCACTGGTCTGTCACCCCCGACCCTGCCTTCCACCCTTGTCAGCGTAAGCTAGTGATGACATCACCGGAAACGATTGGTGACTTACCAATTAACATCTGTGTCTGGATCCCATGCATTCTTTGATAATGACAAAGACACAGCCAGGTAAGCAGGTAAAGGAAAAAGCAATACCGACTTGTCAGAGAATTGCCTTGTGTTTGGTCTCTTTAAAAAAAAAAAAAAAATCCACTTTATTCAAAGGGAAATTTGTGTTTTGGTTTTTGACCAAAAACAGAGCATCAGCCACAGAGCAGCGCCGCAAACGTAGGCAATTGCTGTAAATAATCTTTGCCCAAGGGTTAAATCACAATGTCCCTGATGGGATTTGAACCACCTGCCTTTCAGTTGTGACCCCAAAACACATCCGCTGTGCCACTGTGACCACCCTAATACGCATACATGTGAATTGCTTTATTGGGGTAGGAATGTCAGCACTTAATCAAATCAGTGCTAGTGCCCACAGTCTTCCTGGCATATAATGATAGTACAGCCCCTCCTTCATAATGCTTACCACACCTTGTTTCCGTTTCCAGAGAACATTGGTTATAAGAATACATAGTAAAGACAAATAACGGCCTAGAAAAATTGTGAGACGTAGCTGGAAATAGGACAGAGTGGAAAGACACCACAAGACAGATACAATATAACTCGAATATAACGGCATGAACGGGACTCTAGTTTTAGTGCCGTTATATCCGAGTGCCATTATAACCGAGCACTGTTGTAAACTGTAATCAGATGTACCGAAGCCTACTGAGAAGGTGCTCAGGTGGTGCGGGTAATGGGGAAAGGGGGCAGAAGAAGAGAAGGGGGGTACCAGTACGGTTATATGGACCAGTATCAGTGTGATGACTGCGCGCAACACACTGTTGAAGGACTAGAGAGGCCTATTTGTTGGCTTCTGAACGT
>JBCHJU010467734.1:0-12562 GCA_039654505.1 Plocamopherus imperialis
CCTCCTCCTTCTCCTCTCTCTCTATTTCTCTCTCTCTCTCTCTCTCTCTCTCTCTCTCTCTCTCCCCTCCCCCCCTCTCTCTCTCTCTTCTTTCAGCCAAATACCCCTATGTCGTACTCCTAACATTGCTTCATCTTTCCTAACTTCTATCAAATTCAAAGAAAAGACAGTGAGCATTTTTCTGAATGTCTGCCTACATCAAGACATTGAACGAGACGATCGCATCACACCATAATATTATTACGACAAGGTGAAAACAACATAAACATATTAAGCAACGGCTTGACAATTGCCGAGCTGTTGACCAATCAAACTTTCCCAGTAGTAAAACCCTTTCATCGCGATCTACTTAAGGAGAAACACTAAGTTGGCATCTTAAGACATGGGACCTCACAATGGCATTGTGGAGATTATTTCTGTTCATTGGCAGATCCGTATTATTATAACAACAGTAGATGTAAACAAAAATAATGAAGGCGGTATAAGGAGACAATACTAAGTTGACGTCATAAGAAACGTAACCTCCCAGTAACAATAGGAAGATTATCTCTGTCTATTGGCAGATCCGTATCATAATCTGTTACAGCAGATGTAAACAAAACAAAGCAAAGAATAAATAAATAAACAAAAAACAAAAACAACAAAACAACAACAACAGCAACAACAACGACAAACCAACGAAAAATGAAGGCGATACGAGGTTTGATTGACGGGTCCATTGGCCAGCGTTTGGTTGAAAAGCGATTGGTCTCATTGCAAACCGACCAATGAAAGCGTCCAAGAAGGACCTGAGTCATCCACATGGCCATCGGCATCGCAGTGAGTGAGTGGCATTACGGACATGGAGCAACCGACACTAGTCATCCTTCTATCAATCGTGAGTGAGTGCCGCATTTGTTGTGCATGTGTCTACCCGATCCTCTGTCCGGCTGGTTGTCTTTCTGTCTGCTCGTGTAGTAATACGATCCTTCTGTCTGTACGTGTAAATCTACGCACCAATTCCGTTCCCCTCACGTGTAAGCATTTATTTCCCTTTGACAGCGGATTGCTAACATCCATTCAAATGTTGCAAAAAATCGCTTCGGCTTTTCTGGTCGGCCTTTTGTTATTATTGTTATTGTTGTTGCTGTTCTTGTTGTTATTGTTGTTATGCTTGTTGCTGTTGTTGTTGATGATGATGATAGTGTTGGTGCTGGCTGTCGTCGCGCTTGTTACAGGGGTGGTGATGCAGAGGTTGTTCATAATCATATTTCGTTTTCTTCTTTGTCGCCGTCTTTCTCCTTCTTTACAACCACCTCCACCTCCTCCTCCTCCTCCTCCAATCCTTGTTATCATGGTCGTAGAAATGCATTGCAGAAAAGTCCAACGTGGCTCAAATTGATATTATTATTTTCTTACAACAATGTTAGCACAATATTTTACCGAGACTGACGTCCGCAACAAGAAGGCGTAAAATACTAAATAGTATATCAGCTGATTGTTGATTATTGGCCCCTAGGCCATGCAACCAATTGTTGTGTCTATTTTCTATAATATATGTAAGTAGAATTATTATGTTATACCGCTCTGGGATCTACCCATAGAGCACTGTTAGGTGCATTTGGAACCAATAATTATATATATATATTCAAAGGTTCATCATATTCAAAGGGTCACAACTGCGAAATTTCAATCTACTTCCACTACTACTACTTATAACCAAACTTAGATATAAATAAATAAATAAATAAATAAATATTTAAAAAACAACAACAAATCAACAGGCCACAATGTAGAAAATGTGATGAATGAAAAAAATTATAAATACACATGCACAATTACACTTATACTTATAACTTATACTTATACAAGATGATTTGGGAAGAAAGCAAAATGATGGCTCAGACAGACCTACCAATTAAGAATCAGACCCTCAGAAAGTTGGCAAACAGTGGCGTTTGTGTCAGAGTTGACAATCTTGTAGCAATGTTGTTGCTACACCTGAGCTAGTATTATAAGGAGAGTATGTGTGCCCAGTCACACTCCCTTCCCTCTGATCTCTGCCTCTTCTACTTGAATTCAGAGTAATGAACTAGCAAAAAAGTCTGATGTGCAAAAGGTTGTAGGCAAACACACACACATACACACATTCCCCCCATGTTCAATTTAATTTTAACATTTTAACCATAGAGCATGTGGTGATCTCCACAAGGGCATTCTGTTTCAATGTGCACCTCAATTCACATTACTTACATCAACATGGTCAAGACTAAGCCTGCACATCAATGTAAATACCTACATGTATTGAAAACCTGAAATGAATTTTTGATGGTGAAGCGAAGGTTGTCATAAGAAAGGCTGTAAACAATAAACACAGTAAATCAATTCTGTATTGCATGAATGACCAATACATGTACATACAGTACATATATTCTTCGGGTAACTGTTAGTCAAAATGTTTCTAAAAAAATCTAGTTTAATAGTTTTAGTGGACTTTTCCCCTCTATAGATGCACTGTATCCAAATAAAGAAAATGTGGGACCAAATAAAAGACAAGCGATCACTTGAACCAGAAGTTTATCTTAAGTAAATTTATCTCCAGAGGGTCCCACTAGTCGGTTATTATATTTTTCCTAAAAATCTGCCCCATCTTGACCATGTCTATAAGCATTCCATCCGAAAGATTCATTGCCAGGCTATCTAATATTATAGATCTTCAATTTAACTGTAAAGCCGTTCACTCATCTTTCTTCAAAATAGTCTGGCAAAAGCTGAGCATGGTAAACATGCTTTAACCTATCCATCTAACTGTCAAACCGAAACACAGTATAAATACTGATCGAGCTTGCATTATTATCATTTGGTGAAACAGACTACAGGAACTTTAAAAAAAGTTCTTTCCTTTTTATACGTAATCAAAACAAAAAAAAATCAATTATGTTCAATATGATAAAGAAATGTTTTGCTTCATGTGAATATCTTCCTAATCCTATTCTTCTCTGCAACATCTAAATAGTCACTGAATAACTTTACATTTACTTCAAAATTAACAATTGGTCAAACAAATGTTATTGACCTATATAATATAAAAAATGTGTATTGGACTATAAATTTCAAATTCTTGGGTCAAGATATTCACAACAAAGAATTTAAACAACATCTAATCTGCAGAAATGGAATGGTATTTTATGTTATTAAAAAGAAATACATCAAGCACATAATACTAATAATATTATCATATATTCAGAACCATAAAACACATAAAATTAAATCAATGGATTAGCTTTGAGTAAATTTAAAAGTCAGCACTTAAAGTGATCTTAAGGTTTGAGAGAGTACAAAAATCATCTTTAAAGAATAAAAAAAAGAAAAAAGAAAGAAAAAAAAAAAAGAAAGAAAAAAAGAAAGCAAAATGATAAAGTATTGATAGTTTCAGAAAGCTCCCGCAATGAACATACAGTATTCACTGCCCAAGTGCATGAGTTGGCCAAGTACCTGTACATATATTTTTGTTTTAACTAATTGTTTGCCTTTATCATAAGGAGCATGGTAGCTTGGCTCCTTGAAGGTTTGGTGCAGGCTCAACAATCACAATACTGCCTCTCAGTTATGACTGGTTATTTTAACTATCAAAATTGTATTAACCATGCACTATATAGTGCAGATGCCAAAGAAAACAAAGAAAAATCTAACAAGAGGAATGGGATGCATTTCACTTTGAAGTTGTGACACAACAACAAATCATCAACACCATCCTCGTTCTCCCAGCAGTCATGGACAAATTGCATAAGAACTGTCACACAATCAATTATAAGACCATCAAGCCCATAAATGCAGAGCTCCTCTCTCACTTTATCATCACTTTTGTGATTGACTTTTAGACATGGCTAGAGGATGCAATGCAGTTGTCGTAACAGTCCAAAATGCTATCATCATCATAACAATTCATGTAAAACTGCTTATTTCACTTGTTTGCTTACAGGGTATAAGTTTATACACTCTATGAGTACTAATACTACTATATGGGTCAACCAACATAGCATGAGGTTGTGGTAAGGTGGAAGAAGAATTGAGATGTGGATTGTGATGGAAGGTGAAGCAATATCTGATTTTGCTTGTAAAATTGCAAATTCTCCCAACCAAAGATTCTCTTCACCGCTTTAACACTTGCAATTGCTTCATGGAAAATGAAACACCATTATTGATTAACTCTCAACGATTCCAAACAAGGGATTTCGATCACCGGTGATCGGTGGATTTGACCCAGTTTTCAGCGGTCCAAAATGAGTACTGTTTTTCACTATTTTAGTAATTTTATTTATTTTTGTGAAAATAAAGGGTAATTCTACACCAGAAAACCATTTTTATCGAAAAAATAAATAAATTATTGAAAATAATAGTCTTTATAAAAAGGCCATTTGCCCCGAGCCTTTGTTTACATTTTCCGTCGGCCATTTTGAATTGCTGTCACATCGATTTTCAACACTCCTACTTTGGCTTCAATTTTTGTTCAAAATGAACTAAATACTTGATAATGGCATCATCAAGTATCTACAGAGGATGGATGACAATAATGATGAAGTATGAGTGCCAGGAATTCATTAGATGACCAGTGAGGTGTACTAGGAAGGGGGCAATATTGCACATCAAAGGGCCATCTTATTATGGATTAGTATTATATTGATTATAGAGAGGGTTGTTCAGGCGTTCGGTACAGGATGTTGGCTGTGTGAGGTATTGTAGGTAGTAGTAGTAGCACAATGTAGTGGGCTTAGATCTACACAATTATAGTTGATAGTGGGCCATAGGGTGGTAAACTGTTAGTTTTACTTGCCTAAGAATGATCTTCATTGACCAACTTGAAGTGATGAGTTGGGTTTGGCGTGGCGTGAATAATTGGGTACAGAAGGGAAAGCAGGTTTTAGTGATTTTGATCCCTTCACTTCACTGCTGATCTCTGATCTGCAAATTTAAGAAACTCAACAAAACTGAAACAACACTCACATACCAAATCAATTGTGGTATTAGATAGCAGTTGTAATTTCCAATCTCACACCATCACCATGATGAGATCATTTAGATGCAAGCACAACAGTGATGAAAAAAAAACAATGCTTCAACTTTCAATCACCCAGGTCTCACTAACATTCAATGAAATTGTTTAAAATCCTTGACCATAGGTTTCATAGGTTTACTCTGATTCATTCGATAATAATAAGCCTACAACAAAGCAGCTCTCGATCCTGACACGGGCACTGCGATCCAAACAAAAAATCGGCTGACAGCCCTAGGCAGCCTCGCAAGCTGACGTCACACACTCACAGGCAATGCGCGACTGCGGGCCTGCTGTGGTAAGGAATGGGGCACTCCTAGAAGGTTAAAGATTGAAAATTTGTATACTTTCTTTTGATCGACAATATAAAGTGTTTTAGTTTGTTTTTTTTATAGACACTCATCAATTTGATAAAACCACTGCATACAATTTTATGTTATTGTAGGGAATGCCTATAGTAAGGTTTCTTCCATGATTTTCTTTTTACCTTTTAATCAAAACATTCCTCTAGGTCATTCTCAAAAAGATATTGAATATTAAAGTGATAGCAATGCCAAACCATTTCTTTATACCTATAAAAAAAGATGTACTCTTGATTCCTCAGGGTACAATTCTACCTGGCAGTCATGCTATAGAGAGATATTTGATTGAAGAGCAGCTGAGTCGCATTATTCACACAAATCATTCTGAGAGGAAAGAATGGTAAGTTGTGGATGTTCTATGTCCGATCAACCCCCCCCCCCCCAAAAAAAAAAAAAAAAAAAAGAAGCTAAAAATGATGGCTTTTTATGCCACAGAAGGAAGCTGTAAGAAATGTCTGGTCAAACTGAGTAGTGGGTTAGTATACAATGATTTTTATTAATAATTCAAGGTAGTCTATTTTATTACGAAGTTGAAACTTTCTAGAAATCTAAAAATATATCTATTTGTCTTCTTTTATTTATCGATTCTGTAACAATTTTAATGAAGACCAATTTTAATTGGCTCAAGCTGTGTGAATGCTGGCTTAGGCGGTCTGGCTATTAAGTCTAAATTAGAAAATTTAATCACAAGGGATGCATGCACTAAATCATAAGTAGAAAAGGTGGAAAAGTCCGAAATCAGTGCTTGAGGATTATAATAATATAATGATATGTGTGAGAAGTATAACTACCCATGACATAGAAATTTTTAACCTGGACCACATCTCCCAAAAATAAATATTGTTTTTTTACTCAGAATATTTGCTTTACATACAATATTCTCATATCCATCAGACAATTTTGGAAATTATAATTGATAGGAAGAATTTATTTGATTTTTTTTTTCAGTGCAGCATCCTTACTGGCTTACCCAGCAAAGAACAAGATTCCCTTGAACTACATGATAGTGGAGGTTAGTAGTTTTTTAGAGACTTTGTATTGTTTGTGGTCTTTTCAGTTCTCAGTTGAAAGCTTAACATTAAAGGTATTTTTAGTTTTTGACTCGAACTACGGTGCATAATACAATTAAAAGTGTCAATTTCTCTATAAAATACAGTTATAAAATGTAGAATCCTCATATAGAGATTAATGTATGGTACAATAAGTTGAAGACTAGAAGATTAAGATTAGAACAGTTTTTTTGTTGTTGGTACATTAATGGTAAAAGAGCATGAGAAGAGCATACAACTTTCCTGACTGAGATAAAATTTGAGTAGCATCACTACCAACCAACAACAGCTTATTACAGGCTCATTGTGAACTTACAGCAACATGTAGACATGAAATCACCATACCTAATGATGATGATACTTTGGTGGGCTGCATGGAAACCTTAGTCTTTTTTTTAATAATATGTGTACATTATTCTTGTTTCCTCTTTGCAGGTGATGTTTGGCCAGTTGTTTCAGCTTCCCAGAGCCCCATACCCTGAGTTATTTTTTGGTTCAACATTTATAGAATTGTGCAAGCTTCAGCCAACATCTATGCCAGAAGTTGTATCCTTTACACAAGACTTTGCAATTTATCATTACATATACATGTATCAACAGCCATGCCCTGGCAGAGAAATGTATATTGCAGGTTAATACAAATACTAGACGTAATTGTTGGCTGTTTGAATTTTAATTTAACCATATCTAATACATTCCATTTTCCTATAACAAAGTTGTTATAGAGAAAGAGATATTTAAAAAGTTAAAAGATATCAAATAAGTTAAGATTTACTCTTTTGGTTCAGTTTCTATGTTTTGCTCCTCCTCATCTTCTTTTTTAAGCAATTCACATATAGAGCAAACTTAAGTTAAGGTCACTCTGGGCTATAAAGGCTTTAATAAATTTATTATGCTATTGTGGTGGCATTAATTTTTTAAGTATAGTCAACTGAGTCAAATGATAATCTTTTGTTTTCTTTATAGAAATGGTATTTAAACTATTGTATTGGAAGATTAAATGTCATTCAGTTCATCTTTCTATCGTATGGAAAGTTCAATTGTAATTGTTTAATGCCAACTTTTTGATGTAATGCAATTCATGACTGTTGACTTAACTCTGACAAAGCTTGCACAAGCTTCTGAGATGCTGTATGAGAGGATTGATACAATGCATTCAATTTGCATAGAAAGGTTTTGTATTTTTAAGATTTTTCTTAGCTTTATTGCTTGATATGTTTGAGGAATATATACTTCATCCTTTTATGTGTTTGTGTTAAACTAAGTAAAGGAAAAGAATTTAATCCTCTCAACAGTAACTTTCTAAGTAGGTCAAGGCCTCATACTGGTGACTTTTTGGGGGCGTGGCAGCCTGTTTTGTAGGTGTCCTCCAAAAAAAAAAAAAGGCTCATTGTGAGATTATTTATGCACCAATCTGATTGAGACTTCACATAAGTGGAGAAAAATGTTTTTCCCCACACCCTACTGAAAACAGATTTGATTTATTGTTAAATACTTTTATATTTATAGGATGGGAAAGTGAAAGATTGGTGTGAATGGAAAAAAATATCAAGGGAGAGAGAATGATGTAATCTGTTATGTCATAATTATGTATTAAATACTGTCACAGTTTGATGGAAAAACACATAAGAAATATTCAAAAGTGAATAAGGACACCTGCATGAACCATAGAAGCTTCAATAAGAACATAAGAATAGATGATGGTGATTTAAAAAGTGAAGAATAATGAGCTACATGATTGGGAAAAAAATGGATGAAGGGATGAGGTATTACCTTTACGCGCCGCTTCATAGCCATGAAGACATCGTTAATCCAAGTGCAGGTCATCAAGAAATAATAAAGGCTTTGCCTATGTCTACACTAAATTTTAACTTTTGTACTTACATCATCCACAACTATGTCACAAATGATGACTAGGAAATCATACGCAGTATACAATCAAGTGAATAAAAGTACTAAATTCTAATTATCTATTTGAATAATTCTAAGCAGCATCTAAAAATAAATATCTGAAACAGAAATACATGGTCATAGAGATGTCAATTCCCACCATAAACTTTCAAACACTGAAGCTAAGGATTATCGTAATGACGACAAAATCAAAACAATAGGACACCTCACAATCTTTACAAACTTTCATTCACTCTCACACGGAAGCACATGAAGGAGACAGAAACGAAGTGACGAATTCCTCACAAAATCATGCACTTACCATCTCCTCATGGAACTGAGGAAAACAGGTGACCTTACAAAAAGCAATATGACAAAGCAAACAGCAGACACCTCCCAATCAGGACACGAAACTTATGCTGACACAAGAAGAAAAACGGACAGACTTTATACAAACGATCAAACCCAGCTGTCCCACGTGGAAGAGCTTGTGTCGAATCAGACATGTAGAAGTATTGACACATCTTCATAAACCTCTTCGGCATGAAGGCTCTGGATACACAGGGGCTGCACCTTCTGTTACTCTGTCGGTTGCAATTGACCGAAAGAAAATGAAAAAAGGAAAAGATCTAAATCTAGTCTCAAAATCTGTTTATCAAAGAAAGAAAATAAGACAATAAAGATCAATTTCATCCTATCATTGTTATCTTCCAATCTTTCAAGGTGAAACATGATGTGAATAGTGTGTGAAAAAAAACGTAGGCCCCTGCCATACTAAGGTGTGTAAAAATACATAATATTGAGAATCTATATTATATATACTAATCTAGATCTAGATCTGCTTTGGGACTTCCACATTACCATCATTTTATTATCCTGTCATAATCACTCACATCAACTCAAATAAATATAATCATTTACCAATGGAAATGGTCATCCCCACGCATGCACGTGAAAAAAAAAAAAAATGGTGATTGACGGTTGAGAAAGACTCCTGATTTTGAAGCAAATTTCTAGACAGCATCTCTAAAATCAAGTGGTCTGTGTTATTTTTTGTTACTTTTATCTTCACAAAAATACATTATTCAGTATCAAAAAGAGTCACAAGCCTTAAGATAATAATGTCAAGAAAATGTAAACAACTTGGCAACGCTTACCTCAGCTGTAAAACTTTTCAGCCGGCTCGCTAATCTCTGGCATGTTGGCATCAACAGAGGGGGTTTCGTCCACTTCAATATCACTCTCATTATCCGATTCAAGATCGAAATCAACAAGAGGAATTTTGTGGTGATTCATTGTTGTGCAATAAAGGCAATTGAAAAGCACAAAGGCACTGTCAACATAAAGGGTGAACAGCAGACTCGTCATAGCGAGTCACGAAGGCAGCAGTGCGTGAAAGAATTGGCCGGCTTGCGAGTGATGCTATAACTGGCACTATTTTTCTATGAATCGAGGCTAGAAATACTTAACAACTGTTGATTTAAGAACTCGGATCTCTTGGTATCAATACATATAAATTTCACTATGTTTCCTGCTTTCTTTTGTGTTGAAAATGCCGTTCAAAAAGTCGGATATGTATTCGGGTGCCCTCTGCCAGTTTGGAAATTCATGACCTTCTTCCGCTGGGCGGTTGGCCGGCGAGAGGGTTAATTAAACTATTTTTGTAGAGTGATGCTGTGGTTACTTATGCTGTCATCAAGTTGCTATTCTAGGTGCATATCATTAAACTGGCTTATTTCTTTTCAGATATGTTCAGTGGTTTTCTTATCACTTGAGCAATTTCCAATACCACTGGAGTTGGGATGATTGGGCAGAGTGTATAGAGCTTGAGGCAGATGCTCCTAAATCAAAATTTGTCAGAGAGGTGTTACAGAAAGCTTTAAGGTATTTTCTTTCATGTCATGCAAGTGATAGTTGTAGATTTCTTTTCTTTTGAATTTTTTTTTCTTTCTGGGGATATTTGTGTTTGTCATCGCAAATGTTTATCCATCTGAGTTTTTTTTTGTTTTGGTGATATGGACGTGTAATTCAGTGGTGTTGACCTAAAATCATTCTGCTCAAAAACACAATCTAACTAAAAATACATACATTTTTACACAGCATTTTTTCTTATAAAAATAAACAATGTCTACCAACATAGCACACTTCTCATAAGAACATGCCTTTGATGAACTTCTTCAACACTCATGCATTATTGCAATCTTCTTTTGACTTGTAGATTCACTTCTACAATATTCTTCATCACCTCAGTAATTATTTTGTGATTACCTTTCATATTGACATCTTGGCTTTGTTCTTTATATAGGTCTAGACAACACATTATAATAGGTATTAGAACTGAAAGATTCATCAAATCAGTCAAACTAAATGTGGCAGATGTATTATTAGGATTTTGTTCCAATGCACCGTCTGAATGTTGCATCATTTAGATCTCTCAACTCTCATTACATGGTTTATCAACTGAAATGTAAATCTGATGGACAAGATATATTAATTTGTTGCACTTTTTTAGGTCTAGATTTATGTAATAATAGAAGGCTCTACTGTCACTGAAGGATGCTTGCCTTGAATTGTCTTCTGTAATAGTAGAAGGCTCTACTGACACTCAAGGGCGCTTGCCCTAAATTGTATTTGCTTCTTGAATTATTATAGCTCGAATAATTATTACTTTTTACATATCATGACCTGAGTGCTTGCTTTTTCTAGCTCCATTTTTTTTTTTTTGGAATTAAGAGATTTTTTTTCTATGAAGGAAAGGGGACACAATAACTATGATTTGGTGGTAAGATTTTTAAGATTATACCCCTCAATCCTTTGCATTTGAATGCTACTTTATTCAGAGTCCAAGAAAATAGGCTGAACATAAGTTCTTGTCTGTTGTTTGTTGGAAATCAACCAATTAAAATTGAGACACTTTATTCTATCTCATGAGGATGAGCAAACATTTCTGAGCTATAGGCCCGCCAGTTTTCAGGCAATATCATGCAAACTAGAATTGTAATATAGTAATAACTACGATCTTCAATAAATAAGATAAAGGACTCAAAGTTTTTTTACTATATAATTGGTGAGGACAATTCAGATAACTTCCCTTTGATTTTGGAGGTGCTATTATTATGACTTAGGCCTAGCCCTAGGGCCTAAGGCACGAAAGGCTAGTGGTCATGACCAAGTGTTGAGAACGAGAAGGCCTCATTTTATTGTATACGGTAGGGCCTAGATCTAGGCCTACTTTTTGTTTGCTTTGGGACATCAAATAGACTCAGCCTGAGGTATGATTTTAATCTTGTGCATAAAATAGAATTACCTGGTGTTGTTTTTTTTATCTAAATGTGATAAGGCCTAGATATAGGCCTACTTTTTCTTTGCTTAGGGGCATCAACAGTCAATAGAAACACAGCCTGAGGTATGATTTCAATCTTGTACACATAGATATAGACTAGTTCTAGATATAGATTTAAAACAAATAGTAGATCTAACTTTTGGGAGGCCCTACAGCGTTGTTCGTCTGCTGTGCTATCGACATTGTTGTCTGTTGCCCAGCCAACAACACTTAGTAGTTCTCTATTTACGCCCCAGGCCTAGGCCTAAGTCATATAGCACCTCCAAAATCAGAGGGAAGTGACTCTGAATTGTCCTCATCAAAAAATTTGAGTCCTTTATCTTATTGATTGAAGATCGTTGCTGACAGCCTCTCCATCTCCTTCCATACCGGCGACTCCTGGCTTTCTGAGTGCCAACAGGAAACACTAAATGTCGAACACTTCCGTGAGAAACAGTAAAGCAAATGTCCCTCTGATAATCTTCTACCAACACTGCGAAACTTGTCTCGTGGTGGAGTTAAAACATCCGGAAAAACAATACAACTTTAGAATGCCTGTCCATAGCCTCTAAAAAGGGTTTTTATTTATTGCCACTGACTTGTTATCGGCTCTCACGGAACATGGCATTTGTAGTTCTTTGTTATAAATCGTTGAAATGAACATGAACGTGACATAAGAACAAAAAGCAGAGGTGGAAACTGAATCCTTTTCAATATATGGACAAAATGCATAATTTAACCATGTGCATTTTTAAAGCACAATCTTACATTATTAGAAGCATGGGTACGATCTAAATATAATACATGGACCATATAGAGATATATATGAATATATATATAATATATATATATATATATATATATATTATATATACTAGTCAATACACCCGTTCAATGAACGGGCCAG
>JBCHJU010467844.1:0-12559 GCA_039654505.1 Plocamopherus imperialis
CTCTGATTTTTTGCCCCCACCGAGGCAATTTTTGCTTGCCCTCCTGAAAACCTAATTCAAGCCCTGTATATATATATAAAATTTAATCTTATCAAGGTTGAAGTCTGTTATTAATTATTTGTACTCTCTAGAAACTTGTTTTCACTTTATTATTATATCCTATGTCTAACTGGTTTTCTATTGATGTAAATCAGAAATCATGTCTTCAAGACGTCAAAGCATGCGGGTCAGTAGTCAGACCACAACGGTCATTGTGACGAAAACATCTGTCAGCAGTATGAGTGCCTCTTCGTCAACCCCATCATCGACGAAACGGAATAGGTAAGTAAAAGTAGTATCTTATGTGCAGTGCAGGCCACATATAACAGTACCTCCGGGTCTAACGGCACTTTCCCCAAACCCTGTTTTTCTTCTATTTAACGCCAGTTAAAAAAAATCGGATGTGACACCCATGAGCTTTGTTTCAGTTATAACTGTAATAACGGCACTGCAGGTACACGGAGTTGTTTAAACAATACAGGCAATTAACAATTAAAAATTGTTAGTCCAACGCTCAGAAGCCAACAAAAATGCCTCTCAAGTCCGTCAAGTGTGTTGCGCGCAGTCATCACTCTGATACTGGCCCGTATAACCTTACCGGCACCCCCCTTCTCTTCTTCCGTCCCCTTTCCCCATTACCCACACCACCTGAATGCCTGTCTCAGTAGGCTTCGACATTTGATGACAGTTTACAACATTGCTCGGTTATAACGGCATTAAAACAAGAGTCCCGTTTGTGCCGTTATATCCGAGTTACACTATGTATAATATATATATATATATTTGAGTAACTCGACCCCTTTATCATAAGGTACCGAACAAACCACATGCTCCAGAGCACAGCCTTCGTGATTCATGGCCCAACAAATAGCGAAGTGACGTCAGGGGCTAACAATGGGCACAAGCAGCTGGTTGTCTCGCAGTGGACATGGTGTAGAGAGAGGGCTGGCTGGCTGGTTAGAGTAGTAGTGTTGGTAGGCTTAGCCAAGGCTATCAGAGGCGATAGATATATTACTATATTACACAAGTCAATCAATTAGAAGTGGAATATAATAAACCCGAAAATAATCTTTAAAAAAATAAATAATAGATCTATGAAAGAGAAAGAGAGAAAGTAGAATAGAAGGAGATGACTATGGACTGACAAATGAATTTGAGTGAATAGTTTGTAGATAGATGATAGACATGCAGATAGATAGACAGACAGACAAATGGCTCGATTGATTGATTGATTGACTGATTGATAAGGTTAATGGATAAATGAGTGGGTAAGCCCTTGGATAGATTTTTTTTTATTTCATCATCATTGGGACAATACACATAAGGAGGTCAGAAAGAAGACAGTGGTCAGAACTCAAAACTGTACAGTTTCATGTTATCTTAGATTAAAGCAGGTTTTAGTATGTATTGGTAATAATGACAACAAGGTTTCAAACATGATAATTACAAAGATGTACTGATGGTGAGAAATATTGGCTATATAATGATGATGACGATGCTGATGTTGATGAAGATAATGATGATGATGGCGACAATAACACCACTATTAACAGCGTGACAACAAGCCACAAAAACAAAACAAAACAAAAAACAACAAAAGCAAAATAAAAATAAAAGATTAAGCGCACAATAAAATAGTTAGCAAAGTGTCTCTGACAAACAACTGATGTTTTTGTGGGAACAAATCCTTTCGTGGAATTTTTCTTAACCAGTGGTTATTTCTGTCATCGTCATTGGGGAACTGAAACACTGAATCTATCTCTTGGTCATCGTAATTGCCTCTGCAATTTGGCACACAACATTTTTGTGGCATGCTGCAATAGATTTTATACACATTTAAAATGTTTATATTTTCCAAAGATCTGACTGCAATAGATCAGCATGCATACCTCCGCGTAGGAAACGATGTAACACAAAAAAGGCCTGAAAGCTAACTGTACAATGATTTACGACACGGATCATAGAATATACACACAAAATGCCACAGAAAGAAAAAGCAAAGGTCCCGTGTGTCAGTGAAATGAGACTAGGGCCTAGCCAATTGCTCTGATTTGTTATGATTTAGCCTGTGACGTCACAGGACGCTCGGACA
The DNA here is from genome assembly GCA_039654505.1 of Plocamopherus imperialis. Lineage (NCBI taxonomy): Eukaryota > Metazoa > Mollusca > Gastropoda > Nudibranchia > Polyceridae > Plocamopherus > Plocamopherus imperialis. Next base: position 2,132 of record JBCHJU010467844.1, read on the forward strand.
ACTTTGTGTTTGGCCAGGATATCATGAAGGCCACGTCCAGAGACTCCAAATTTTTCATGAAGCTTAACATGGGCATTATCTTAGAAGACCATTTAGGTCTCGAAAATAAGTTCATTTTTATAATTTAATTTCTGCTGTGCATAAATATGCGATGCTCAAAAACACCATGGCACATAGTACAACTTGAATAGCCAATTACTCTTTTAATGAAAATGCTAGATAGATCTGCTACATTGTGTATCATGTAAAGTTCCTGTCCTAGACCACATTAGTGTGTTAAGTTATAGGCCCGTGGCAGACGAACTCTTGTTTGCGCCTTCATGTGTGAGTAATGTTCAGTTTCAGATACACTCGAGACGATGGTTGATCTCCATATATAGGTTATTGCTGTTGTTGTTTTTTAACTTAACCAACGAGGTAGCCAGACCGTAAACAAAACATCCTAACATTTGTCACTATCATCAGCCACTGTACAACATGGCCCATTCTTGGATGGCTTTTTTGGCAAATCGGCTGATTTCTACTAGACTCTGTCCTATTATATGACCTGATTTGACCCCGCTTTATTTCTTCTTGTGGAGTTATTTGAAAAGTCGGGTCTATCAAGATGACCCACAGACAATAGCAGAGCTCGGCGATGTCATTTCTGATGCCATTCACAACACCAATGCGGATATTCTCCAAAGAGTGTCCAGAAATTTGATTGGGAGAGTAGATTCTAAAGCAGTGTGTAATCATTTTCAACATATTAATTAGGCAGTAGATTTAGTTTACTTTAGAAGAGAAAGAGCCTTAGTATAGAATAGAAGCCCTGAAATGAAATTATAAATAAGAAGGATCATGGACTGAAATTCAAATACTGCTATGGGAACTTGACAACTTAAAGACCATTTTGTGGTAACCAGAAGAAAGTGTTTAATACTGACAAAAAGAGTGTGTGCGAGAGAGTGTTGCCGTGTGTGTGTGTATTTGCATGTGTGTGAGAGAGACAGCCGGGGACAGAAGGGGAAGTGGGGGTGGGTATAATGACGCACAAATGAAGTTGAGAGGCGTGTGTTAAATGGCTGTACTCAATACGAAAGTCAATAGGCGCATATGTGAGCAGTGATCACTTATCGTAAAAAAAACTTAAATTAAAATATTATTCCTAGAAATCTAGATTTAGCGTTTACATCTGGGATCCAGCTAAAAGGAAGCCTCTGTTTTTAAATATTTATGTTTGGGTCTAGAATTTTGATCTAGATCTAGATCTACCTCTACCTATCCAGCTAAAAGGAAGCCACTAGTCCCCCAGATATAGGCCAAATATCATGTTTTACAAACCTGGGTAAAGCCGTAGCGAAACAGTTTAAAACATGGCTAGTGATATATATGTTATATGTAACCACGCATCAAATACTTGCTTATTTTTCATGCTATTTAACAATTCATTTTGTACATTGCAAAAAGAAAACAGCCTCAAAAACCTTGAACTTTTGAACAAAGCTCACACTAGACTGACTACTGCATATCACTCTCTACAGCTTACCTGATTTTGATTTGGGAAAGGGGGATAATATGTAAGCACCATATCATCTATGGTTGGTATTTGATCGGGAGGAAGATGGGCCCAATGACCTGTCTTGTACAGGAAAAGAGGAGTATTAACATCATTGTATAGTTTCAGTTTGGGAAAAGATTATTTTTTAGCACCATTACTTTCTTTTGATTTGGGGAAAAAGGCTATTTTTTGCTGTGAAGTAAGTTCGAATTTCTTTAATTTTGATCTAGAACTTGTATGTTGAGTGGGATTTATAATAGTCTTTTTGTGCTGTTTTTTAGGAGGCTCCTCTTTTGGCTATGATTCAAGGGATATTATGTCTTTATTGGTTAACAATTTATTCAACTTCATAAAAGTTTTTACCTCTTTTTTCTCATTCTTTTTAAAAATTATTTTACTAACACAAACTCTCCATCTTTGTATTTTAAATTTTTTCCAAGTGGGTCTTTTTATAAAATTGGTTTTACATATCATGCCCTTAAATTTGTATTACGATTTCACAGTTTCATTATATACATGTATTCTTTACTTGTTAAAAGCGCTTTGAGGCTTGGCAAAAAGTGATCTATTTATTCATCATTATTTTATTATTATTATTATTATTATTATAAATTATTCTTCTTATTATTCATTCATATAAATGCTTTTCCTGTTCTTCATTACCAGTTTTTCTGTTGATTCATCCTCTGTTGATACGGGTAGTCCTGAATGGATCTCAGGCAGTGAGATTCTGTTTAAAACCCCCAAGTCTTCTATGATGTCAAGGAGGTAAATGTGTATTGCCATTTTTTTTTTTTCTTACTTTCATCACTATACCCGTTACCACTCATATTAAAATGCCTTATACAGTAGAATCTCGGTATAACGTACTCCCTTCCGACCAGGAAATTAGTACCTTGTAGCAGAGGTACGTTGTAGCCGTGGTTTCAAAAGGAAGTCATCCAATGGATGCTTTTAGCAAACCAGTACTAGCACATCTTACTCCCAACACGAACAACGTTTATTCTTTGTTGACTGGGTCTACTCTATAGACTGGGTGGCTCGCTGTGATTTTAATATTGTTTTGTTTTGGGTTTGGCTGTTTGTTTGTCATATATAGTCATGGCTCATTGATGTTGAATGACAATTGTCTACTTTCTAGCGATGTGATTTCATTGACTAGTATTCATTTTGATTTCACGAAACAAAAGTACGTTGTAGAAAATGTACTGTATCCAAAATGGTCCCCTGAAATCGTCCGTTTCATCCAAAAGTACATTCTAGCAGAGTACTTTACAGACTAGGCAATTTATGAAGAAAACCGAATGTTGGGACATGGGACCTGGAATAACGTACTTTATACCCAAGGGTACGTTGTATCCCAGGTACATTATACCGAAGTTCCACTGTATGTATCGAAAACATTTGCATATGTAATGTATGTTCACATACTGTCCTTCAATGATGGACTTGATTGTCAGCAAGAGATAGATTTCCTTCGATATACTATCACTTTTAGTCTGCCTACTTAAATATTATAACTCATCATATATGTGAATTAATTGTGAATCAGATTTATATTCTTTTCATAGTTTGGGGCATTTTAGGTTTAGAAGTAAAGGACCAAACTCATCACATGTAATTTGTTAAAGTAATAATATGGTAGTGAAATAGATCTGATAGATGAATTGACAGGGTTTTTTTAAATTTTTTTTTATAGAAGTGGTTAGGAATCCGATATTGTGTATTCTACATAAACAGTTAGTCAACAGCTTCATTTTTGGTACTGGTATCTTCAAGCTTCATGAAATGTTCTCAGTGGTAAGATTTGAAAAGAAACATGACCAAGAATGGAACTGTGAAGCAGAATGTACTTGATTATAATTTTTTTTTGTATCATCAGAATGCTGAAGAGAGCTAACAAGAGCTTTTCTCACATTAAAACTCATTTCAGATCAACAATTCATCATGACAGGAAGGCAAGGAATGACTTCGACTTCAAGATACCTAGTCTCATGTTCAGCTCACCTCCAGGGGTCAAGACAAGGAGCCGGCGTTCATCCATATATCAGTCATCGCAGCAAACTAAGACCAACACCAAAGCCCAAGGCCAGCGGAATGGACAGACTGCTGTGAAACGAGCAGGAAAGACAGCTGAAGGAAAAAGAAAGGAAACCCAGATTACTGCAGCTAAGGTGGCTTCAACGGATCTGAATCTTGTTGCAAATAAGACCAGTAAGAGCAAGAGAGATGCAAAGGGGAGATTGAGTGTCGGAGGAAATAGTCCCCAAGGAAGGTCAAAAAGTGCAAGAAGCTCTTCTAGGAGTGAGAGCAAGATTTCTGAAAGCTCATCACAAGCTTCTCCTAAAAAATCATCCCTCACTGTTTCTTCTAAAACAGAGACTAAAAAGGGAAAAATAGTGGTATCTACTGAAACTGAAATTTTAACAAGCTCTGCTGAAGTCAGAGGTACTGGTAAGAAAGCTGAATCCAAAACAACAGTAGCATCCAAAGCCAAGTCTGAAAAGTCGCCCAAGCAAAAAAAGACGCCTTCACACAAGAAGCATTACAAATCTCCAGAAAGAAAAGCAACACCTTCACCCAGAAAACAGGAAAAGTCTCCAAGTGTTGAATCTCCAACAAGGAGGGGGAAATCCTCAAGGAGAAAATCCAGCCAGGTAAGTAGGCCTATGACAACTTCTGCTGAGGAAGAGAAAGTATTGTCTGACACTTCTGTTTCTCATGCCAAGGTATCTTATATGCCCAAGAAAACACCTAGTCCAAAGGCCAAAACCAGATCAAAGTCATCCAAGAGGCAGCCGGATGCTAAAACATCTCCAACTGGGGAAAAAGTAACTACTCCAAGAGGGAAAGCCAAAAAGACATCTAAGTCGAAGGCATCTCCAAATATTACAGAGGGTTCTGCTGAAACTGCACTGCAGCACAAAACTTTGAGAACACCTAAGCAGTCTCCGCCAAAGTCTGTTTCTTCAAGGTCAAAGAAAGCGGCCACTGGGAAGAGAGCATCAAGTCGAATTAAGAAAGTAGCCACTTCTCCACAACAGAAAAAGGTGGAGTCTCCACAAACTATTAACATAACACCCATCCTTAGAATTGAGAAGGCATCACCAGCGCAAAAGAATTCACCTGCAAAAGGGAAAGGAAAACCTGCTTCATTAAAATCTCCACCAAGTAGTAAAGTTGTTTTGCCAAAGAGAACACCATCTCGCAGGGAGAAAATCAGGATTTCTATTGAAAAGAAGGTGTCATCAAAATCACCTCAGTCAAAAAGGTCAGACACTCCCAAAAGAACTCCAAGCCAAAGAGTAGAGAAAGTAGCAATTTCTGAGCAGCTAAAATTGGAAACTTCACAAACCAGCAACAAGGGATCCAATGTAAGAACAGCAGTTCTGAGAATAGAGAAAATAACATCAGCCCCAGCACAACAGGATACTCCTTCAAAAGGAAAAGGAAAATCACCAACAGTGAAGTCTCCATCAAGTTCTAAAACAAACTCGCCAAAGAAAACGCCAACTCGTCGGGAGAAAATTAGGATATTATCAGCTGTTGAAAAGAAAACTTCTTCATCAGCAGTGTCAAGAATTTCTGAAATCCAGAAAAAAACACCAAGTCAAAGAGTTGAGAAAACAGCTGTTTCATCGAAGAAGGAAAAGATGGAGACTCCCATAACTAGCAGAAAGGAATCTGTTCAGAACACACCTACTCTGAGAGGAGAAAAGACTGTGAAATCCCCATACCAAAAGGATTTGGCCTTGAAAGAGAAACGGAAATCTCCAACAGTGAAATTTGCTTCCAGCAGTGTCATTACCACCCCAAAGAGAACACCCACTTACAGGGAGAGTGCCAGGATTTTGTCTTCAGTTGAAAAACAGTCCTCTTCCTCAACAGCGGTGATTAAATCGCCAGCTCTAAAATCCTCTGTGGACAAGGTTAACATACCTCTAAGGAAGACACCATATCCCTCTATAACCAGTAGACCATCAAGAACAGTTGATATAGTAAAGAAGTCAAATATCATGGACAGAGAAGAGATTGGATACATCTCAGCATCTAGGGCAAAAAATGATTCATTTATGGGTGCTCTTTCTCCACATTTTTCCACCCCCGAAGTTCCTTTGTCGCAAAGTGCTTTCACAAAGACAATGCCAAGCTCTGTATCTCCTTTGACAAAGCTTACAGATGTCTCAGTGAGGGGATCTAGAAGTCAAACTGTAAATTGGTCAAGATCACAGATGAGTGCCAAACCGGCAGACAAGACTCATGATGTGTCTCCATTGACATTGTCCTCAAAAACACCCCCTCCTGAAAAAAGCTTCGTATCATCCAGACAATCTTTGTCTGTTACAAGAGCAACTAAGAAATCGTTCATTCCTGTTGAAAAAGCAACCTCTTTGAATGATTTTGGGAAAACTCTGCAAGTTCAAGGTAAAGAAAGTGTAGAAATATCAGAAGGTTCTGAAGAAACATCATCTACAACTTCATGGAGGAAAAGAAAGTATGAAAGTGAGGATGAGGAAATTGATAGAATGGTAACTACAATGGTTCAGGCCGGTCTGCCTAGGAAGCGCAGGTCCACGTCGCCATCCATCAATGCATCCAAGGCTTCTCCAGCAAGGATCACAATCGTGAAGGGAAGGGAGGCAACTGCTGCTACTGTTACAGGTAGCTCAATGTCTAAGACGCTTCGTACTACTCGCGATATAACACCAAGCATTGCTGCTCCAAAAGCAAGGAAGATATTGGGTGTGTCTGATACTTCTTCAACTCGTTCAACAAGGAGTTCAACAGAGACTTCTCAGAGCCAGAGCATAAGCCAACATTCTGCGTATTCCTACAAACGTTCAGCTAGGTATGAGTACAACACTTATAAACAAGGGAATATCGATAGAAGATTGGATCTGCACAGAGATGAGAAAGGCGAAGATAATGATCAAGAAGAAGAGTATGCGACGGGAACTGAAACTGAAACAACAGAAACTGAAACGACTGAAACTGAAACAATTGAAACTGAAAGTGAAAGTGAGAAAGAAGAGGAACAGTCTGTGCAGGAAGAAGATGATGTGACAGAATCAGAGAGTGAGGCTGATGAGGAATATGCAAATGATGGAAATATCACTCTTAGTCACACTAGCCATTCACAGAAATGTACAATCTCTTAACTGAATTCTTTTATTATAATTCTGACATTTCCCACTAAATGTGTTGTAGTTGTATATTTATATATTGCATTATATATACACATTATCTTTCTTCTTTCACTTTGGTAGTATGATACTCATGTTTGAATACTATACTTATAATGTTGTTTTGGTCAAAGTCAAATACATGATAAAACATTGTTTTCATGTCTTAAAGGCAGCTTGTGATTGCTGTGATGTTTTAATGTAATATTTTACAAACATGTTAAATGTTGATTTTTTTTTTTTTGTGTGTGTTATTTTTCAAATTATCTCTTTTGGAATCAGTTTTTATCCAGTTAATATTGATACTATATCATTATATGTAGCAATTTTATGAATCATTGATAACTGAACCTAATCTCTTATTTTCTCCCACCCTGCAAGCATTGTTAAACATTGTTAAAAATACTTTTAAAAACATTATTGCCATTTTCAAAAATATATTCCACTTTTAAGTCAATACACACCATATTCCCCTTTCATATAATTGTGGATGGCAGCACTTCATTTCATTATTATTATTATTATTATTATTATTATTATTATTATTATTATTATTATTATTATTATTATTATTATTATTATTTAGTTGATTTTTCTGCAATTCCTAGCCTTCTAAAAACCCACAAGTGCCTTACTTTTGCTCCTTTACTTGTCATTCTAGAAATTGATTGGAATCTTTTGATTTTTTAAAAATGTTTTCATCTTTCTTTGTCCTCATCAGGACATTTAAAGGATCATTCTCTCTCTTTCTTGTACTTTTACCTGTATGTGTTCGTTATTTTGCCTTAAATTTTCCCCACACTATCTGTCAACTAATTTTTATCCTGAAACTCATGAAAATGATGTCTTTTAATTGTTTGAATTTCAATTTGTGGACTGCTCCATTCTCTCTTATATTATATCTCTACCTTACTACGGACTACTGTCATCATTTTTCTTCCTCTTATGCAATTCTTTATCTTTGTAAATTTTTTTAAACCAGGATGGTTGGTTCTGGGAGTCTAGTTCGGCTGTGGGAAAGTTTTAAAAGAAAAGTAAAATTCTTTGAACAACAAAGATACAGTTAACATGTTTACCATATGCAGTTGACTCCACTTCATCGTTGCTTAAATTGATTGTCGGATGACTTGATCTTTTTTTCTTTGGAACAGACCCCCACTGTAGTACAGTAGACGCCGGTTAAGTGCACGCCTCACAAGTGCACGCTTCGGCCAGGTGCACGCTTTCCTGCTCTGACCGAATTTTCCCTATATAAAGCTCTATCATTAAGTGCACGGTTCCTCGGCCTCACTTCGGCTAAGTGCACGCTCGCATTTCTCCACAAGAAGCTTAATGATAGTAAATAATCGTCCTGGTTAAAACATTGCACGCCGTTCATGACACAGGAGACCGAGCACTGGCCGTGCGACTCCATACCGGTGCGAATGTGATCAAAGTATTAAAAGCCAATGTAACAATGGGGACTTAAACCATGTTTCACACCACCGAAGTGCCACCCGGCTAGTTTTCCCGACGGCCATTCGCATAATCGTCTGACAGTAACGTGAGGTCCATGCAGGTAACGTAGATCTAGTGCCCAGATGGCCCTCATTACGTCATTCGCGTCATCATTTCAGTGTGATGCGGCCATAAAGTGGAAATGAAAATGGAATTCAACCGCCTTCCACCCCCCCTCCCCCCACCCCGCCCCTTGCTTTCTCTCACTCCCTGTCTTTAATTGGTTGGTTGGTCAGCTTTATTTGATTGATTTCAAGCATGGCGTGAGAGACTGAGCGGGGCCAGCACGGTATAGCACAGTGTCAAAGCGTTCGTTTGTTAAAATCAGGGGACGTTACTCTAATAACTCCATCCATAGGGTAAAATTGGGTGACATGTCGGCTGCCACCTAAGTGCACGCTTCGCACAAGTGCATGCTCAAGCCTGCTCCCAGCCACTGTGCACTTAGCCGGCGTCTACTGTACAATATCTATCAACAGTTAACTTGAACAACGGATATCCTGATCGTTTTTCTCTTCAATTCTGAATGGAGACTTTCACTTTTAATATTGTACATATTTTATTAAGTTGATTTTTTTAGAGTGGATAAATAATGTTGAAAATTGATTACCGGAATTTATTTATTTGTTTTTTATTTTTAAATGTATTCTTTTGCATTTTAATTTTCATTTAATTTACTGCATTGGATTATCCTTAGAATCTTGAGACTTATTCCAGTTTTAGACAATAGTTATCATTAGAGAGTCACCTAGCTATGTCCTATTTATTAATTATCTGTTTTTACTTGAATTTATTTTCACCCTCCATCCACTCAACCATTTAAAATCTATCTTATTGACAATAGAATTTAAAGATGAATATGTATATTAAAATGTGGCTATTCTTTCACTAAAGCGGCCTAGTTGGTTCTTCTCTTGGATTATCGTGTTTTGCTTCCATTTACATTGGGTCCAATTGTGGGACCGGTAGTGATAACATTATATTGATCTATAATAATGGCCTTTTTAATAATGACCTCGGCCAGTGTTCTAAGGGGACTATGGGTGCTCAGCCACACTCTGTTCCCCTCAGATCTTGTACTTGAATTCAGAGTAATGATTTGGTCAATAAAGTCTGAGGCACAAGGGGTTTTAGGTGTGCATGATACAGAAATGGCTCTTGGTATGATCAAATTTTGCCAGGGTGATGGCCGATATGGCCATCTCTTTTTGATTTTCATCACTGAGGGTTCTCTTATATGCTCAACTCAAAGGCACATGGGAACTCCTAGTTTCTCGACAAGGCACTCACTTATCCTGCCTACCACAGGGCAAGGAGGCAGAAGAAGCCGAATAATTCGGATTTTAAATCAAGCCTGCACAGCGAGGATCGAGTCCCTGCTGATCTTTGGCTTGGTGGTCGAGTGCCCTAACCACTGGGCTATCTGCACTCCCAATAATGACCTATATCTACTAATTAAAGCCAATTCTATTTTTACTGGTTGTAACGGCATCTGTAGCTTTCATTTGCTTAGTATAAAAGTGTAAATGAAAAGATTATTCTCTTATTTACACCATAGTTTTAAGTATTTGCTTACACTTACATGTCATCAGATATTAATAATTTTGTAGGACATGATGAAATATATTGCCTTAATTCTTCCAATGCCATTGTGGATAACCAATGAGATGTTATATTTAGTTTAATATATGCATTCATGTATTGTAATTGTAGTGATTTCTATTTCCTCACCACAAACACATACTTTTAACTAAAAGATACTCACAATATTAATTTTTTTTTACTGAATGTTATATCTTTTATGACTGTGTATGGACTCAAATAATACAGTGTTTTTGAGTTATATTTTCATTCTTTGTTTATAAGTATAATGCAAACATCAAAACCAAACCATCTCTACACAAGCACAAACGCAAATGTAGAACAAGTCACACACTCTCATGAATGTCTCAGCATGTCTTTGCATGCACTTGTTTACCTGTTGAAATGATCTAAAAATATACTCATGTAAGAATGACAAATGGTGTATTTGTATACAAATATGTATGTAATACAATGTAATTTGATGGCCAGCACATCATACTCAAACCTCTGTGAAGTCCTTTCTTTGCGTATATATATGTATATTTATATAATACAGTAGTTACCGCCTATTAGTCCGGTCCATGGGAAGCAGCAAAAACGGACTATTAGCCGGAACGGACTATT
>JBCHJU010468066.1:0-12551 GCA_039654505.1 Plocamopherus imperialis
GAGAGAGAGAGAGAGAGAGAGAGAGAGAGAGAGAGAGAGAGAGAGAGATAGAAAGAGAGAAAAACCTATGTGGGAAAGAGAGAGAGGTAGGGGGGAAAGAGAGAGAGAGAGAGAGAGAGAGAGAGTGTGTGTGTGTGTGTGTGTGTGTGTGTGTGTGTGTGTGTCAGTCATTAAGAAATGGGGATTAAAATTTGATGGAAAGAAATGTCTCCATTCTCATGCCCTCATACCACCCATTCCCTGTGCAATTTTGTTTCTGCTACATTATGGACATTGTGATTTTATTCAAACTTCTCTGTTCCTACGGATTTTGTCTTGTGCTATTAGAATATACCAGATTAAAGTAGTATTGGAAGCCTCATCTGTGACTAGAAATGATAAAAAGTTTAAAATATATTCTGTTTTACTCTTTTTCGACAAGTTCAGTACACTTTCAATTTTAAAAACCAATGCCCTGAGAAAAAAAAAAAAATTCTGTTTGTTTAGGTTGTTAAGGTATAATGCAAGAAAAAATTGAAACAATCTTCCTTTATGTGAATGTATTTTTGCAGCAAATCTACAAATGCACACCACCGATGCACCCAGACCACTTGCTGCTGCAGACTACCCTGAGCAGGTTGAGAGCTTTGGTCGAGCAGGTCAACAGGACCATAACTTTTCAGACACAAGATGCAACGAAAATTGGGTAAACTTTCAATTTCAATCAGTCATGGTGTGCTTGTTGATAAAGGAAACATTTGAATTTGTATTAAGTAGTCCTTTCAAGCCATTCGGCTTATAGGGCCGGAGCTTATCCGGGTTTCTGTAGCATGAAGCAGACAGTGGCAGATTAGATCTATCACTTTCTGAATAGGATGCTAGTCTTTTGCAGAATACTTTCCCAGCCAAGCTGTACCCATTTTCACCTGGGTCGAGTGAAGCAACAGGGGTAAATTTTCTTGCTTAAGGAAAAAACGCATTTTCCTACGCAGATTTGAACCCGTGACCTCTCGGCCCGAGCCCAATGCTCTGTCTGCAGGGCCACTACGCTCCCCAATTTGTATTAAGCTTTTTCATTTACCCTGTGTAATGTTCAGCGCAAATGTTCACCAGATTATACTGGTTTCTTCTGTGTAATATTCAGAACAAATATTCACCAAATTATACTGGTATCTTGTCACTTTTTATGTAAATTTAAAGCATGCAATCAAGGAACACTTCTCATATTAATATGACTGGAGAAAGTAGTGCAGTTGAGTGAACAATTCTCATGTATATATAAAAGTTTGTTTAATACTTTATTGCAAGGTGAGCAGGAAGTAACAATTTCGAGATTTTGAAAGATAAAATCAATAAATCTATTTTTCTTTTTAAATCCGCTAAAATATTGTTACTTCATTTTAAAATGGTAGTCACATGAAATTGTTAAGTCCTTTAAAGAAGATAATTGTGCACACCTCACACGAAGATTTTTGTACGTATCATTTTGGTAAAAAATTCTGTTGCAGGCTCTCTTTGGATGTTTGGCATGAGGATATGTATTGCAGCCCAGGAAGTCAATCCCGTTCCAGATCAAGCACTTTTATCCATGACCAGTGTCAACAAGGAGAAGCACAGATGAATTTGTCCTATCATCTCAGTGCTCTGAGTCAGCCAGACTTGACCAGGTTTGACAGTTTCAGAGGCTTGTCAAAAGGATATAGCCATATCCCCAAGAGCCATTCAGGACTCTCACCATCAAGGGCAAATCAAATGTGGGGCAATTCATATGAAGGAAATAGTCGTCGCAATGGCAAGGTCAGTTTCTTATCTCATTGTCTTCAGTAAATAATTTTATAATAATCATGTCAAACTTAAGTGATACATATTGACAAAAAAGAAAAAAGAAAAAGTTGAAATTGTGAATATGAAAAAATGCAATTGTCTTGAACTGTTACAAGGCACACTGTCCATCATATTCAACAGCTGAGGCTACATGACAGGCCCCAGAACACCTTTGCTTATGCCCGTCCAGCCTCTGCCATTGATTTTACCAGTGTCAGCCCCCAGCACAGTCAGCAGCATCTCCCTGGTTATCCTGTTGCCGAGGCAAGACCTCGATCTGCAATGGCTCCATTGGATCATCACCACAGGCCAATCATCATTAGCAGGAAACATGGGAGAAGATCACAACCCCCTATGTGAGTTGCAAAATGTAGTTATCAAGGTTTTTATAGCTGAATGAAATAAACAAATAAAATTCCCCTTTATTCACCCCCTGAAGGGAAATGGGTCTTTTGACTTTTTACAACTGAAAACGGAGCATCAGCCGGAGACCAGCGCCCCAAACAGAGGCAATTTGTATGAATAACCTTGCCCAAGGGTTAAGTCACATTGTCCTGCACGGGATTTGAACCACCAACCTTTCGGTTGCAAGCCTGAAGCACAACTGCTGTGCAACTGTGACTACTCAAGCCTTATGGGTGTCATACTGACCTCAGAGTTAATAGGAAAAATGTGTGGTGTTTTACACCTACTTCTTCACAGAGGCTCGCTCACTCACTCACTCATCCCTAGATCCCGGGCTGAAGGGAGGCCAAGATAGATGCAGACATTGAAATTTCTCTCCAAGCTTGTGGGTCTAGATTGTCTTCAGGAGAGTAGCGGTACCATGTCCTGACCAATCAGCTGTGTTATTAGACCATTATTTCCTGCATCTTTCCTCTCTTGTCTATACCTTGGAGTATAGTCTTTCTTAGGGTGTTGTCTTGATATATGACCACAACGCATCATTTTTCTTTGTTTTACATTGACAAGAAAACATTCATATTTGCCTTCAAGGGAGATCACTTGCTTCTCCACATTTTCTTATTTTTTTATTTTCACATAGGTTAGGATATCAAGATTTAACTTCTTGTTCTGATTCTGCTGCCTCTCCTAGAAAAGAGCCTTTTGTTTTATGCTTCTATCTTTCTTAAATCCTGGCTCCTCACAATTTTTTATCAAATCATGGAAAACAGGAATTTGTGATATAGAAAGAGTGAGAGTTAGAGAGGGAGGGCGGTGGGCATGGGCGGAGGAACATACACATACAGATAAACTGGCAGACAGATAAAAATCAGCATTTATGCTAGTGCGGATGCATGTATTCTATGAGTGTGCTATATTTGTGTGTGCATGTGTGGGCTGTGTGTTTGTTGTTCAAATCATGTATATGACACCAAGATGCATTTATTCATTAAAAAAAAGTTTATAGTATTTTGTACCAATGCAATATGCCTTTTTATGATGGTCTTAACTTTTCTGTTTTCAGGTCTAACTATTGGGCAGAGAACCCCTCTTCATTTCATCACAAACAACAGCAGAGCGCAGCGTACCGTCCCCTGGATTTGCTTCCATCACACTCATCCCCTCTTCCCACTCGTGCTTCACCAGAAGATGATGAGGAAGATGACACAAGGGCGAGAGATTCCACTGATACTGATTCCTATCGACATAACGATAGCCCTTGTGCCACTAATGCACATAAAGCTGACCTTGATCTTCTTCAAACATTCTCTGAGTCACAACAAGACCAATTCAAGGAACCCTCAGCTAGTGAATTCTCTGAAGAGGATGTTGCTGCAAGTTTAGCTTGGAAACTCTGTGCTGATTCATGTGAAAAAAGAAGTGCTGAGTCGACACTTGAGGGTCAATGTCACAGTTTTAAAGAGGACTTGCGAAATAATTGTGATGAAACCATCGGAGAGACTCGCGTAAGTGATACATCTGGATCATTGGGAATGACTTCAATAAAAAATTCAAATCTTTCAATAAAAGGCTCCACACCTCATGGCAAAGAGACACACTGTTTGTCCTCAGAATCCTGTAGTAGTGTGAATCATCAAAAAGACCCTGGAATTTCCTCTGGCAATTTGGAAAAGAGTGTATTACATTCCTCAGAGGAAGTATCCACATCAGGAATAAGTGGTTGTGCTTCCAGAAATAGTGGGTCTGTCATAAAGGACAAAACATTACCATCATTATCATCATCAAGTGCTATAAGTAATGATACTCCCACCTTCTCCACACAAGCAGAAACATCTGACAGAATCAAACCAAGTATTATGGATTCTACAAGAAATTCTTATAATTCTGAAAAAAAGTATGTTATTCCTGAAAACTCTGAAAGTGCTGATGATGGCAAGAAAGTGATGGAACATAATCGCCAGTTTTTATTGTCTTTGGCATCAAGTCCTAACCAAAGCCACAGTTCGGATTCCATTAGTACTAAAAAGAAATCAGTATTTTCGTCCACAGCTCAGATTTCACTCAAGGGTATTCAGCCAGAAAGCTCCAACAAGAACATTGAAACGACTTTCTCCCCTTACAGGAAGTCTCCTGATGAGACTATTTCTGTTTCTTCAAAGGATGCAGTGTTTAGAAAAGGTGCTTCCCCACAAAGTTTACATTTGACAAATGGTTTTCATGGGCTTGATGACAAAGCCATGGAAAGGTCTTGCTCACAAAACAATAGTGACAAATATTCATCGAAACCTGAATCCACCAATAGTAGTGTAATTAGAGAAGGTGATTCAACTGAGCAAAGTGTAAGCAAGCCAAATGAAGGAAATGCCAACAACTTTCTAGCAGAGACAAATAGGGAAAGTGCCGAGAATTCTAGAGATCATTATGTAAACTTAGGACAATCTCAGCCTCTGAAGGATATGACTCAATCACCAGATGTATCAGAAATATTTGTTGCTGATGACAACAAAGAGCGAAGGAGGGAAAGAAAGAAAATCAAAGAAAGCATTGGAACTTACCATTCATCGGATAGTCTGCCAAAGGCCAATGATGATCCTGTTGGAGCAAGAAAGAAAATGCATTTAAGGTCTTCCATCAAGAACATATTCACAAAGAAGAGGTAAGTTTTGTTCGCTTATATTTATCCTACGGGAAATGATGTCACCTGAAAACCTCACTTCATTAAGGAAAAAAAACGACAAACAAACAAATACTGAACAGTCTGAAAATTAAAATATTTATTACCTTCACAAAATCCCAACATTAATTCAGAGAATGATTAATATACCTCTGTCTTGCTTTTCTTTTCTTTCTAAGCTTGTTGTAATGAGATGTCCTAAATATATTATTTAGTTTCATGCTGCATCTTGAAGGCATTTTTGAAATGTATATGAAATGAAATGATTTTCCCACTTTGCACATTTTTCAAATGTAATTGCTTCTTTCTTTTCTTTTTCTCAAATAAGAATACTAGAATCCAAAGAATAAAATCGAAAAGATTTAAATAAAAGAGTGTTTTGCTTTACCAATGCTTAGTCCTTTTTATATGATGTTCATATGTAAATCTACATAATCTGTGATAATTTTTTTCTTTTGGATAAAAGTTAACTTAAAAGAGCCAATGAAATGTTGAATATTTCAGTTCCATTTAAAAAATATATAATTTAATATTTTTGTCCCTCAAGTATCTTTTTTAACAACATGCTATATATTCTTTTTCATCCGCTGAAAAAGTAAAAATTAATGCAGTAAGTAATTGCCTTTCATTTCTCTTATTAGCATTTAATAGTTTCATTAATAGTTTCAAAATATTTATTGATCTGTCATATATTATCATAATCACTATCTTATACATCATTTTATGGAAATTCATATTGTTTTCTCTAACAAAATAGCATGAGGGTATTAATTGAGCATCAGAATTATAATTTTGGCAAAGTGAAAATACATGTTTTCATGGATTTCAATAAAAAGCACAATCTACTAAGTAGTTTCATAGATATTATTTTTATCATTATCATTATCATTATTATTATTGTTATTATTTTTCTTATTATTATTATCATTATTTTTATTATTATTATTATTATTATTATTATTATTATTATTATTATTATATTATAATTATTGTTATTATTGTTATTGTTATTTTATTGTTATTTTTATTATTATTGTTAAAAATTATGATTAACCTTGAAAATGTATGCTAATCAAATACACTTAATAGAAAATGAGCTTCTGAGGCTATAATCTTTTCTTCCCAATATCCTAACATTGTTTGGTTTAAAATTAATCAATTAATTAATTTAAATGCCTTTGAAATTTCCAAATACTTACAAAATCTGTACAATTTCATAATTCGATTTTACCCCTACCTAAATTCGTATTTCATGAAATACTATTTATTTCTGGGTATAGTTTTGTCTTCTCACTTGCATAGAATTAGTTTTGTCAAAAAGCTGTAAGAAGTTCTTATTTCCATTTCTGTTGGCTTAATTTTTTTTCATAAGTACAGATAATGTCTCTTCTCTTTCATAAAATTAAAATATTTATGCATATTATGAATAAATAGCTTGTCGGATACTGGACTAGATAAATCATTTTCAGACGCATTGAATTTGTTTGATAAAAATTAAAAGAATCAATGGTGAAAGAAAAATACGTATATATATATTATTCCTGCCATTTTTTTTTTTATCGTATTTATTTATGAAAAGTTTAAATCATCTTCTTAGTGTGTGCTTGTAGATTTATCCCTTTTTCTTTTATTTTTTTTTTTTTTGTTTTTTTGCAACAAGTAAACTAATATATTGCGTAAATGTTTTCATCATATTTCCTTGACAAAAATTGAGTAACTTTGTACTTTCACTTATAAAAAGTTCATAATGGCAACCTGTCCATAATGGTCACATTTTCATGTGATCTTAGGTGACTGCAATGGACAGGTTTGAATGTGTATGAAATATTTTTGTGAATGATTGATAGAAAGCCATTATGAACTGATTTATTTTTATAAATGTCTGCAGTCATCTGGCCAAGCATTTCACAAGATATTACACTTGGTTTATTTCTCATCTATTAATATTTTTCATTAGATTATGATAATGAAATCCAACTTCATCATATTTTCAAATACTCTCCATAGAGTTTACTTCATTCCTGCATGTTTGGTCTCAGATTTTGATAAAAATTTAATATTTTGGTTGCTATGAAAGGTTTCAAACTCCATTTTTTCACCAAAAATTGTTTAACGATTTTTATTGACATTTTTACAATTTTGCCCAATTTGCTGGGTACAGTGCACAACAGGATACACAAACATTTATTTTCAACTTCACTTTTGATTCATAGGCATGCCAGGCTACTTTCCTCACCATTTTGGTCAAGCAATTTGTTTGATGCTGCCTTTCCATTGCTTTTTAGGTCTTCCATATCTTTATCTGTAAATATTTTTGTCCTCTTGTCTTTCATACATGTTATGTGTCCTGCCCACCTCCATTTTGTTTTTGTTACATTTTCCAAAATATCTGCAACTTTTGTTCTTCTTTCTTTTTTTCTTTTTTTTCTTTACTTTTTTACTTATATTTCAATTTGATACCCAGCATTTGAGCTTGTTCACCAGTGATTTCCAGAGGGCACGTATCTGGCATTCATATGTCATTGTGAGAAGCTTACATTGATTGTATACTTTTGATTTCAAATGTGAAGATGGTCATTGGTTGAGTGAATTTTTCTGAATCCTACATGCTCTTGTGACTGCTACATCTGAGAGAGTAAACTGATAGTTCTCTTGTTCTTGATATCCTTCATTATGCTTCCTTTCTTGTGGAATATCATAATTTCTAGATACTGCTCCTTTCATTCTATTGAGATTTTTTTTTAGTGTGCAGTATTTTGTTGCAGATGCTAAGAATTTATTTAATTGACTCTACTCCTCTAAGACTCTTGATATTCTTTTTTGTTAGCTTATCCTAGCCAGTCGCTTTTGTTACTTATCTCCAAGAGCGTTCAGATGTGTCTGACCTGATTTCTGTCTGGTACAGATTGATCATCTTTAGTTGAAATAAAGAGATCTTTGTGAAAAGTGAAACATGACTTACTTGACTCAGGGGCCTTCCCCAGTCTGGTCGTCTGACCTGGCTGCCTCAGTTACCTCTGTGATCCTATATGTCATTGATCTCCATCGCCCTCGATTATGTGCTTTGGCTCCTATTTTTATCAGGTTTGAATTTGTTTTAAGCTCAGTTGGTGTTCAGACAAGCTAGATCTTTATTTAGTATTATTGGCCGTGTTGTCTTTGGTCTGCCTCTGTATTTCTTTGCTGACCCTGAGAAATACATAATTCCGTCGCTTAGTTTGCTGGCATGTCATTGTCGCGCCTGAGTATGTGGCAGAAAAGGTGCTATCTGCTCTTGGTGATGGAAGTTGAAAAAGGCTTCTCGTCACATTTTTTGTACAGTGATCTATTGGAGATGATGACTGGATATGGGAGATTCAGGACTCTTCTCAGTTGTTTTCTGTAGAAGACGTCAAGCTTGTTCGTGTCATTTTGCATTAGCATCCATTTGCCACAATTGTAGAGTAAAATTGGCTTGACTAACGATTTTGTACGATTTTACTTTGGTGTTTCTCTTGATTTTGTCACCTCTTATCCAGATGTTATTCAATCTGTTTAGGGCTATGGTTACCAGTTGTTTTCATCTTTCGTTGTCTTCCTCGTCTCCTATGAGTGAGTCGACTTTTATGGTGCTTCTCCATGCCATTTCTTCTCTTTTTAGCGAGGTGAATTCGGTTTTGTCAATGTTGACAAACAGTTGATGGTCTTTTAATATTTTCTGTACCTTGTCGACATTAATGTAGTCATCTGTCAAGTCTATGTCATCAACATAAGCAATCTTGTTGGGGACATTTTTTAGAGGTGGGGTAGGCTTTTTGATGTTTTTCGTACCTCTTTTAATGCATGTTCAAGCTAGATGGCGAACAGTACTTGGCAAAGGTTGTCTCCTTGAGGGGTGCTGACATTGCTGGTAAAAGGCAATTTGACATTAGCATTGGTAATTTTTTTTATTGATTTCTGTACTGCTGAGAAGAAATTGTATCAGTCATTGCTCGTCTTCCTCCATGATATCTTGGAGGGTTTGAATCATGGCTTGTCGATTGATGGTGTCAAACGCGGCTGACATGTTAATGGCTGTTATGCAGATGCGGATGTCTGCTATGTTCACTTTTGCCGGTAGCCATTTGCGTGTCCACACGACGTCAGCTGTGCTCCTGCCCGGTCTGAAGCTACTTTGATGGCTTGATAACTAATCCTCTAGGCTGGTCTTATTCTGTTGAGAACTATCCTGAGGGTGTTGAGAAGCGTCATGGTCTTAAATTTTGTGGGGGCCTTGGATTTTCCTGGCTTTTGGATGGTGATGAGGACCCCTGCATTTATTTGTAGATCTTCGTGGTTTTTAAATGCTTGGTTCAATATTGTTGCTATGGCCTCATCGAGTTGGCTCATTCCATATTTCAGGAGTTCGGGGTATATTCCTTCTTCTCCAGGGGCCTTGTTGTTTTTAAGGCTGTCGAAACTTTTTCAAAAGTGAGACATCTTGAAAATTTCTTCCATGTAGCTTTTCGTTTTATGTCTATAATTTTTAAAATCACCTTAAATATCTTCCTTAACTCTTTTTTATATTATGGTGGATGGCATTAGTTCCATGTTGAATAATGGCCATTACCACCACTTTTGATTCAAATTGGCGTTTGGCAATTTTTGTATCCATTCTATTTCACCTAATGATTTGACAATTACATTTGGAATGGGGCTTTGAATATGCTTCTTGACTTACAATTTGGAAGCACTTCTTGAAGTGCCCTCTCCATATTTGGTGTAGGTACAGGGACAACACCGTAAATATTTCATCTAATCAATAGAGAAACATTGTTTTTGTCAAAACAGTGATCTTCCTCCATGGCATGCATGAATCAGTAAAGAGTAAAATAGAATGCTCAAAAGTTTTCGATGCATCAGGAATATATCTTGGAATTTGTTTCAATTAAAACTACTTTGAATATGTACATACAGTTTCCATTCATCATCCAAAAGTTTGAAATGATAGTATCTGGTCATCATGTAAACAAGTTAAAATATACTTTAGGCCACTTTTGGAATTTCAATTCTTATTATTCTTGTCAGCAATATAATCCAAGTGCCTTCATGCTAAATAGTTTATTCATTTTGTTTTTGTGTAATATGCATAGATATATATATACCATAATTTATTGACACATACTTTGAGTAGTACCAATAATATCTTAGTCTTAGGACTTCAGAGCAACTGACAAACTCACTTAGTTGAATAGCATTGTCAACACGCCTAAAGTACCTCATTGTTCAAATACTGGTATTTTGTAATAAGCATTGTATATTGAAATATATACTGACACTGCATAGAAAATGTTTCAATAAATCATTTTCCAATTCAGACATTGTAATAACCAGTACATGTATGTGATGCTTGCTTTTGTTCTTTTCTCCCAGACTTTATGAGTCAGATGTCTGAATTGCCAGCATGCCATCTTGCATAGGTAAACTAACAAAATCACCATTGTCATTCATCTCACAATTCTTGACTGTCACTTTTACAATGTTTGCTCTGAGATTTTTAGCATGACATCGCAGATAAAACAGATTATTTCATAACTTGAACTGGTCATTGATAGATTATATCCAGATTCAAGGGATTTTTGTGCATTTTCTCCTCTATATAGTATATGATTTGAAGTTTTTCAACCTTCCTTTGCTATGCATTCAAAAACTACTGCATGTAGGAAGCTCAACTTTTCAGTGAGCGTTGGTATCACTTGCGAGAACGTTTTAATGTATTTGTATTGTAAATTCGATGTTGAGAAAAGTTATTAAAAATTAAAAACCAAAAATTAAAATCATTCGTTTCCAGTACATCTTTTGTAGCCACCGGAAATACAACCCAGCTATCGGCATCCCTCATTCGTAGGTTTCTTTTAGGTTTCGCTCTGCTATTGGAATTCCACGATAGATCTAGCTATAATAATATCTTTTAACAGACCCGGAGCCCAGCTAGTTTTATATGATTTTCATTTCTTCTATATATAATTCACCCTGTGAATGCCCTGTAACTCATTTCTGGTACATGTGCCTGCCTTAGAAGTAATGCAATGAGATGCATGCAACTTAACAGTATTGCAATCTTTATTCTGTCTTTTTACAGTCTTCACTGATTGACTTTTTTTGTTTTAGGCTTGTATTTAGTATTGAGTATCTCTAGAGGAGTGCATGTTGGTCAGGAATAACCATGCAAGCCCTTGCTGAAATTGTTAACAGTATCCATCACACTGTCACATTTTGGATCATTTTGAAAGAGCACTTTGGAAGATCAATGGGAAAAAAAGTTTATACTATGATAAAAATAAATGTCATAGATATTGTAAGGCATTCATAGAAACAAAAACAACTAAAAACCAACAAAGTTTTTGCCCAATACATTATACTTTCATTTGGAGACATTATATAGATACAATTTTTGCATTGTTAATGTTTTTGTTTGTTTTGTTTCTCTGTCCTCCCACAAACTCCATCTATCGTAGTTGGGTTTTGTTGGTTGACGTGAAGAATAGGATTTAGCATGAAAATATGCAAAATGTTTGAAATTAATTTTAATGGATCTACTAGTTGAAAAAGCAAGCAAATCAACATTTATTTCTGTATCATATATTTGAAGGTTGAAGTAGATGTTAATCTAGAACACAATGTAGACAGTTAAGATCTTCCTCCCCATGTAAAATTAAAGGTGCAGTATTCATCCTGTGCTTGAGAGCTTGCAAGCCATTTTAATGTTGATCGTACCAGCTGGATCCTTCCATTCTTATTCTCAATTCTGATATTGTTAGCTTGAGATGCAATTAATGAAATAATGAGTTGATATCCATCTAGATTTATAGATGAATATAATGTCATGGAGTATCAGTTTATGTCCATCTCTAGATTTATAGATGAATACAATGTCATAGAGTGGCTCTTTGCCATCTATATCTTGCAGACTATTGTCAAAGCGATATAATTTTTTATTTTACTTTTGTTTTCTTTAAAAGATTATGCTTGGATTAGAGGCTTATATTCAATAAAAGTATGAGTCATAAGATGGAATCTAAATTGTAAGATGGCTTTCCAAGCTTCTGTGTATGTCAATAATTCGGTGCAGTTACCCTACTCATGTAAATATTTAAGATTGAGTCTTGATTGTACGTCAAAAACAAATCTATTTGAAGTCATAAAAATGTAATAAAAACACAAGTTTATACTTTTTCTTTCTGATATTGAATAAATCAAATATTTTTGAATTAGGTTCTGAAGTAAACAAAATTTACTCTTTTGACTTGCATTAAGATTGACATTAAGGCTCAAAATCAAAGCATGTTTCCTGTTATTTTTGTTGTGATCCATTATCCTTTCAGTATGGCACTCATTTTGTTTACCGGTAGTTTGCTGTTGCTTTAGCCAGTCTGTACTTCCTTTGTGGTATTGATTTGCTTCATTTCGAGATACCACATTATCCAAAATCGTTGGGGCTTTTGATTTTTTTCCCATTTAAAGTAACTTGTGTCTCTTCTTCACACCTGTCTACATCCATGACTTGCGTTGTTCACATTCAACGGTAGTTTCATATTTTTTCTTTCACTGTGATTGTGATCTTCTTCTTCTTCTCTTCTCCTAACCACGCTGCCGAGTGGTTACTCTTGTGCAGCCAATGCCAGTCTGTAGAATCTGCATGTGTTTTTCA
>JBCHJU010468177.1:0-12551 GCA_039654505.1 Plocamopherus imperialis
AAAAAAAAAAAAAAAAAAAAAAAAAAAAACAAAAAAAAAAAAAACAACAACAACAACATACAAAAAAACAAAACAAAAATCCAAAACAAAACAAACGATAATGTTTTTGGACTTTGTTTTACAATGAGACTTTTTTTTTTCCTGTTATGGCTTGTGGAATTTTTCACATCAGGACACATGTTCAGATGTGCTTTTTGTCTTTTTTTTGTTTGTTTTGTTTTTGTACTTTTTCATACAATGAGATGGGATTATGTTTTCATATAATGTCTATTAACTATTAACCTGTCTCTGAATTGTTTCTGACCATGAGAAATGTTTATGTATTCTGGACTAATAACATTTTTGAACTTTTCTTACTATGAGACATGTTTATGCTTCATGGACATTATGAAACAATCATGTTTATGTCGTCTGGATTTGAAAAAATTATTGGACTCTTTTGGGATCATGCAATTTTTTTCGTTGTGTGAACGTTTTATTATTGTTTGAACTCTTTGGGATCTTGGGATACGTTAATGTGAAGTGTGGAGTTTCAAATACGAACATAGTGATCTATTTTGAATTCTTGCACCTCATGAGACATTATGGTGATGATTTCTGGGCTGCTTTTTGAAATGATGGGGAATCTTTTCTCACCATGACACAATGGTTATGTCTTTTCTATTATTATTATCACTTTTCGGGACTTTTCAAAATATGTAGGCATTTTTAGGATTTCTGGATATTCTGAATACTATTTTTTGTCTCTTTAACATGTCTAATGTAGGTTATCTAGCCTTTAATATAACTATTTTTTGGACATTTTCGCATAATGAGACATATTTATATTTTCTGGAATTATTAAATATATGTCTATCTTTGGACTCTATAACAACAAAAATACATGTATATATTGTCTGGACTATTTATAATTATGTTCGACTTTTTGTCACCATAAGATATGTTTATGTTTTCTGAACCTTTTTTTTTTTAATTTACAATTTTTGGTGTTTTTTCTCACCTGATTAGTATGTTTTCTTGACTACTGTTTTTGTCCTTTCTTTTTACAATAAGACAGGTATATCTTTCCTTGACTATACGTGAATTGTTCTCGGATCTTTTCTAGCCATGGTTCATGCTTGTGTTTTCTGGACTCTTTTTTGTTCCGGTCTTTAGATTCTTTCACATAATTAGATCTATTAGAACTATAGTGTTCAGAGGTTTTGAATTTTTTAAAAAACTTTTTCACACAATGAGAATTAATTGTTAATGTTGTCTTGATTAAATAAATTTTGGATTCTATCTCACAATGAAACGTATTTATGTTTCTTTTTTTAGTTTTATAAAATGACTTTGGACACTTTGAAACTTTGATATCATGAGACATGTTTACGTTGAGTGGACCGTTTCATTATTGCTTTTGGATTCTTTGGGATCATGAAACTTGTTTATATACTGTGGAACTTTAAATATCTGTTTTGGATCATAATTGTACGCCACGAGGTAGGTCAATGTTTTCTGGACTACTTTTTAATGGGCTTTTTCGGGACTGGGTGGGGGGGGGGGCGTAGTGGCTCTGCGGACAGAGCGTTGGGATTCGGACCGAGGAGTCACGGGTTCAAACCGCCGTAGGGAAATGCGTTTTTCCTTAAGCAAGAAAATTTACCCCTATTGCTTCACTCGACCCAGGTGAAAATGTGTACAGTATTCTGCAATAGACTAGCATCCTATTCAGAAAGTGATAGATCTAATCTGTCACTGTCCACTTCATGCTACAGAAACCGGGATAAGCTCCGGCCCTTTAAGCCAAATGGTTTGAAAGGACTACTATAAATATATCTTTACCTACAAGACAGTAATGTCCTGCACGGTAAAATGAGGTTTTTAATAAGAAGGAAGCTTTTGAATTTCAGTGTTTATTATCTTATACGTAAAGTATCTTATATGTTAAGTTTGAGAAATTACAATGTAAGAAATTCTTTTGAAATTTCAAAGCTGTTTCCATGGCAGACAACAGAAAAAAAAGGTAGAAGAAGTAAAAAAAGACAACTTTGATGCAAACTTTAAATCTTTTTCTTTGTGTTAAAATAATCTACCTTGCGGAAATTGTATTGCAAGGCAGGTACATTAATTCTCAACTATGCAACTCTAGTAGCTATTCTCTGGACCACATTTGACTGATTAAAAACACACAGAAGAGGTTAACATATTAGTAGGGAGGGTGAACGATACCTTGTTGATACCCACCCTGCTTATTGGAGGGGGACGGTGTCTTCTCCGCCTTCGTCTGTGGCGGCCATATTTTGATGATACACTTGTTGCGTCTGTAACTGTTGAAAATCTGCAAAAGCAATTATGATGAACAAAATGTAATATATACCTCTTTTTAATATTTTTTTACCCCAACTATATTGTGATGAAAGAGAATTTTGGTCACATCTCGTGAAAGAGAGTAATTTTTTTCAGCATCAGTTAAAATTCAGTCCATTATTGGTGAGAGGGAGATTGCCTGATCTCAACCCATATTTTCTTGATCTTAACTTCAGACTGTAATTTAATTTACCACATATTAATTATGCCGTATTTTGTGAACAAATTAAATATCCCAGGTCAAAAGAAACTTTTTATCTATTGCATTTTACAAAAAATTCTGTATCGACAAATCAAAATAAAAAGCGTGCTCTCATCTTTAAAACAATGAGATAAGACTGAGACGTGGTATGAAATATGACAATGAAATTTACAATCAAAACACTTTACTAATGATCAAAAATTTTCGGGGTAATACCTGCTGGCTGTATCCTCCTCTGAGTCGATGAAGCTAGTTGATTCTAAGTCGCTGCTCAACATTGTGGATGTTTCATACAGGACTCTGGGATCTCTATGCCTTTCATGCTTTGAATGTCCATTTAATCTAGGCACTTTGATCAAAAGAAAGACAGATAGGCGGATGAGCCAGTGAAACAGAAGTCTGGGTGGGCATGGGATGATAGATATAAAAATTATCTCATGAATGTTAGTGTTACTGAAATATTCTGTTATTCCTTCTAAACTGGTGTGCTAAAAAAAAAAAAAAAATTATTTTCAAAAAAGGAAAGGCAGAAGATAATCAGGAGAGCAGTGAGACAAATTTCCATCACAAAAATTAATGACCATATGGATTTGATATAAACTTGTTTCTGCAGTAACAGTACTGGGGTTGTTATCAAACCAGACAGCAACAAAAAAAAGGGAAATAAAATCACAGAGAAAATAAGCCATAGTGTCCAGAAAACTGAAAATATGGTGGATGTCCAAAACAATTTCACAAAGAGCAAAACTCGGAATGGGCTTCAACTTGAAACTTTTCTACACACAAAAAAATAAAAGATCTTTCATGTGAAATGAGGAATGTATGTGAAACAAAGAATGACCATCAAATGAGATGAAATTTGAACGACAAAAGAAATGTACGTGAAATTGCAAAACAAGTATTATCTGTATTTTACAAGTAATTAAAAGAAAGCACTGTCTACCCAAAAAACTAAATAAATCAAATAAAGATGAACATAGCATACTTAACTATAATGAAAATTTCAAAAGAACAACAGCTGAGATATGCCCAAAGGAATGATAGACAAAGAGAGGGAACCTGACCTGAATTTCAATGCATGAGAAACTCTAAATGGCCCAATGCACAGACAAATGATTATCAATAGTTGGGGTCACATTTACTGGGGCAACACAAGAATACCATCAGATTAAAGCTTTCATTGGAAGGGAATGTACAGGAAAGAGTCTTCTAGCGAACTTTGCTAAGTAAGAGGTGAAAAAGACAAAAACTTCATGCTAAACATAAACATGTACTTGCCTGCAACAATGTTTGTTTACATTCATATGCAGTAGTCTCCACATAAAATTTCCCTAACGAAATTAAAAAATCATGCTCTCAAAGATAAAGCCATGTTAAGACAAAACAACCAACCAAATCAGCAATAGAAAGCTGAAATTGTACACCTGTATATATACTGAAGGATGCATGAGGCATTTTGTCATGAATAAGACTAGATGGCAACACAAATAATGCGATAATTGACTTGATAATTAATCAGACAACTTGCTAGATCATAAGCATGAGTAACTTACTCATGTTTTCAAATGTGTATCTGAGATGTGTTTGACACATCCTTTACATATATCAGTTAATAGCCCAAGCAATGGAAACATTTATTCACACAGTATCTATACATTAGGCGAATTGTGTTTAGTTGTTAGGAAGGGTCCTTATATATGGAAAAACTTTTGTTTCCAATGAAAATCATATTTTTGGGTAGACTGTTCTTGGGCACGGGCTAATTCGTCATCCAAAATTCAAAAAAAGTTTTAAACGTAAAATTATGAATGAAAATTTTGAATCACACCTATCATACAGCTATTATACAGACAAAATTTTTCTACAGATTGATTTATTTTTCATTTAAAGAAACATAAATCCCTTTGAATTAAAAGGTAATAAATTTCAACAAATTCAATTTACATAAATTGCCATTATTGACAAATGAACAGATCACCTGGAAGAAACATATTCTCCGTCCTTCTTCATAAATCAAATCATGAGCTATCTTTCTCTTCTTTGATTCAAGGCTTTTCTCCATCAGGAAAATAAATGTTTTAAAGATACCCAATTTTCTACAACATTTCAATTAACAATTTCTCAACATTCAAGTTCAATTCTAAAGGGAAATTAGTTAATTTTTAGAAATAACC
The DNA here is from genome assembly GCA_039654505.1 of Plocamopherus imperialis. Classification (NCBI taxonomy): domain Eukaryota; kingdom Metazoa; phylum Mollusca; class Gastropoda; order Nudibranchia; family Polyceridae; genus Plocamopherus; species Plocamopherus imperialis. The sequence goes on from JBCHJU010468177.1 coordinate 4,726, forward strand.
TTTTGAAGTACAGCCTACAGCCAATACTAACAGTTGAGATATACTCCACTCATTTTTATGTTATGACTATATGAAATGAAGTATTAGAACTGTTTTTGCTTTGTTTTGTTGCTTTAATAGAGCAATGGGCGTATGGTACTGAAGAATGAAATAAAGGGGCAGGGAGATTAATTAAGTCAACGGGAAACAAATTCAAAGCCACTTGGCATGGTGAGATAAAAAACATTAGATTCAAGATCCAAACCACTTCGTAATCCAGAGGGAAAATTAGGTTGTCATATTTTTTCGAAATTTCGGAATTTCCAACAGATCTCGATAAAATGCCAAAAGCCTTAGGTGGGAATCATGGACAACAATTAGTCTAGTCATCTACAAAAAATTTAACCATATACATGTAATATGATGTGCTTTTTTTCTTTTCCTTTTTTTTATGGAAAGATGTGTGGGGGAGGAAATGGGTCATTTTTGTTAAAACTCCACTACATAAATCATTATCTTTAGTGTAGTTGTTGGGAAACCATGTTGATGAAAATAAATTTTCACATTTTGTTCTTCTTATTATTCCACTGACTCGGAACCCTTTAAATAACAATAACTGAGTAATAAAGAAGGTGAAAACTTTAATAACTAATCCCATAATTCTACTACACATTATAATGATGGGCAGACAACATAATTAAGTCCTACAAGAGATGTAATGTCTTTACTATAGAGGACAACAAAACAAACAAATTTGAAAAGGAAATTCGTAAGTCAAAAACACTGACATTTATACTACAAATATTATCTTGGTTTAAAGAAAACAAATGAAAAAAAAACCCTAGCTTTGTGCTTTTGTTTATTTTATCTTTCTTTTGTTTCAATTTTCAAGTATGTTATTTAGTTTCTAAAACAATAAACAGATGAGATGAGATTAAGGGTGGCTTTTTATAATCACCAAAGGGTGCAAAAATCAATCAACAAAAGAAAACAAAAAGGGCAAAAAACAAACACAACTGCAACTAAATCAAAATGTGGTGCTTCAATTTTTACAGTATGATAGATATACCGGATACGAGAAAAAAAAATGTGCAGTACTTTAAGGGGCCATAACTCTCTCCACTTTGTTAAGATCGAAGTAAAACTTCATACATTTAACTTATTGTCAATATGTATGTCGATTTAAGGCATAATATGATCAAGGATAATGAAACGACAACGATCTTAACAGAGTAAATGATATACCCCATGTCCCTAAAAAAATTACACAACCAGGAACAGCGAGCCATATATTTTAAAATGATTTTCGCTAATAAAGCAATGTCTCTTGAGTTGTTTGCACTTAATTTCATCAAAATCAGTCCAGCGAAGCAGAAGCTATGCCCAAAATAGTGAGGCAAGGTAATGCCCTAATCGAACGAAACCGCCATGGGAGCCGCTGGGCGGTAGTGGGTGGTCTAAGTGAAAACTGACAATTAAAACGACGATGCTTCACTAAAATTGATATAACTTCGGTTTGCATGAACCAATTTGACTTTGATTTGGTTCAAGTGACTCCTTCTAAAACTCTCTACAATATAAATTGCTTTTGTAGCCAAGTCATTTTAAAACCCACGACTCGATACACCTGGCTCGGTAATTTTTTCAGGACACCATGTATGTAATTGTGCAATGTTGATATGGTATTTCCTGAATAGGCCTATTAAAATAGTTGGTGTTTCATTATGCTGGGTTATATTTTGCATAAAATCGACAAACATATTGATAACAAGTCAAATAAAGCGTGTGTGAAGTTCTCTTTCAATCGATACAAAGTGAAGAGAGTTATGGCCCTTTGAAGTCCTGCGCGGTTATTTTTCTCGCACCAAACATATATCTTTATATATCTTTATCTTTTGCATGATGACCTTTGATAAGCTGAAATGCAAACTTTAAAAGGTCCTGGATAAATTCTAAATAAAAACTGTCTTTTTTTTTTTTTCAAGTATTCATTTCAAGATAAGATTTTGTTTGTATTCCCTGATCAAAAGAAAATTAGGGGGAAAGTTGGGGTTATTATGAACTGCCCATAACTACACATATTCTCATGACAAAATATCACATATGAAACAATTTACTTTGTAGAAACCTCTAAATCAAGAACAGCATTGTTTCCAGTTTTCATTTCAAAACAGACAACGATATGGCAAAATGCCATTGAGCAAATTCAAAATAAGGAAAAAAAATGTTAATTAACAGTAACAAAAGTCTCATTCCCTTGAACTGCTTTTGAAAACCCTCCATACCTTTATTTCTATTCTTTCACCAATACTGAGTCTGGGAAATCACAGTCAAATTGCATTAAATGACCACATAATAGTTGCAAAAATTCCATTGACAGCTATATATTCAATCTAGGAACCACCACAAACATGAGGTTAAATCAACCATATTCTTTAAGTTGGAACTTTAAGTATAATGACAATGTTAAAAATTTCTCTACCTCTTCTTTACAGCAAAATGAAAAATGTACAAAATACTAAGTAGCTCTTAAATGTATAAAAAGGTCTGTTTTGGAATGAAAGTTATTATTCATAAGTTACAAAGAAATCCCTCCACAGAAAATAATGCAAGGATGTCTGATAAGCAAACTTATCCAAAGCTTGCAATCTTTTATTTGATGTATGGGAACCAAAACCAACAATGTGATTAAAAATATGCTTGTTTGATATTCAACAATATATCATAAAATCAGCATGTTATCTCCAAATGTACATGGAGCACACGAAATGAATGAATCTTTCCACCTATAGTAAAATATTGATCCAAACCTTTTCAAATAAGTCAGTGTGATATGAAAATAAAGGCCCCAGAGTAAAAAAAAAAAAAAAAAAAAAAAAAAAGTTGCAGGAGTTGTTATTCATATTGAAATTAACTGTCCAAATATAATTTTCCCCTAAAACCCAATAGCGAACACAAGAAAGTATAACTTAAAAATCACACAAACAGCTTTGAAGCTTAATCTATAACAAAAATTTTTAACATTACACACATATGTCAATAGTAAGCTTATAATTATAATATACGGATAGCCCAACACTGAAAGGGAGGGAGGAAACTGATCAAAAACTACTGCAGCTGAGACAAAATGAATTAAATAAAACAAAAGGGTGATCAACTACAGAACTCAATGTTATTGTATTTTAAACACACCGAGTGAGTGAGAGAGAGGAAGGAACAGGACAGCTATACTTCACTTGAGAAAATGCTAAGCTTACCACCGGAGCCTATAGATTGCTTAAATCGATAAGCAACCCCTGGCATTCCAACTACGGGGCGTCCTGATCCACAGAAGCATTAAACAGAACCAAAGCAAATTACATGCAAGAGCTAATCATGATTTCTCTTCACACTGCCTTAAGTCACATTGTGTGTTTAAATAGTGTTAAATATGAATGACATAAAGAAAGAGGAAGAGAAGAATATGATGCCATGGTCGTTCAGAGAGAAAGATGAGTTGACCTCTCAAAACAGCAGAGTGGAATTCAAATCGATGAAGTATGTCTTAAATAAATAAGCATTCATGTAAAATGAAAGACAAGGAGAATTTTTTTTTAATTTCTAAAACAGTTTGCAATACACAGGGGTCATAGCACAGGATCTTTCCAACCACTGAAATTTATCAATGTCTCAGTCTTAACTCCGACGGTAGATTATGTTAAAGATACCCAAGGAAGTGGACCGTTTTGAAAAAAATAACTTTTTTATTTATCATTATTTTCTCATTATTTTCATATACGTGATCTTTCTGTAGCTGTGATACAGCAATGATACGAGGGCACATGTGCAACAATTGTACTATCAGGGTTCGTACCACTTTTTGAAAATGAAATTCAAGACTTTTTCCAGACTTTTTCAAGACTAATTTGAGATCATTTCCAAACGCGTGTCGCCCTGTTTTGCATTACATTATAGATTATATAAAATTTAAGATTATAAACAAAAACAAGCCATAAAAAAATAACAACCTAGCTTAATTCGATGTTGGTTTGAAACTTAAGGTGTGACTATAAAAGTAATGAAAACCCAACCCAGCTACATGCATTACTTTAAAATAAAAGAAAAAAAAGTACTTAAAGATTTAAATCAAATGAATTCTCATGACACAATAGAAAATCGCCCATTCTACCCCAAAATCAATGAAATTTATGAACAATTAGGTCTATAACAATACTGTAATGTAATAATGGTACCTCAACTGAATGAGACCACATTAGGGCCTAGATCATTTACTAATTTACCCAAAGCCAAAAACCCAGGCCCCATAATTTACTGAAATAGGGAAACCCCCGACACACCTTCCTTTGTTTCTTTGAGGGGCGCTCAAGCCACTAAGCATAAACCCTAGTTAGACTGTGTCTGAGACCCTCGATGCGGCGGTACGTATTTTTGCCTGTGTTCAGACTAGCACCATGACTCAAATGGGATCTCTTTCAGTCTATCAGCCTGTACAAAGAGCTGCACCGTTATAGTAGGCCTATATTTATACATGTAACATCGTTTTGTCCAGTCGCGATCGTCTAGATAAATTGAAGTCCATTGACTTGATAATCCGTAAGAAAGTACAGTATGTTTGTCGTAAGCTTGTGGCCATGGAAAGTCCATCGTATGATGTCACTTGCTATGTCGCATACAAGTACAGTCTACTGCCACCTTTTTCAAGATCTACGGTGTAGATTCTAGGTGTAGGCCTATCTAATGGATAAATTAAATTAAGCGTTTATAAGATCAGGCGTGCCTTGTTGGAAGCCGTAAAAGAATTACACATTGGTATATCTTAGGCTTTTGCTTGTATAGCCACACAAGGTTATTATTCATCGACTACTTTTGTTATAGATCTACAGTATGCCGAGAGTAGCTCTACGTATTTATCGAAATGTTTTACGCTGTGATTCCTCAAGTCATGTAATTTTAGTTTATGCCAACTGAAAACCCGAATTACAGACACATTAGCTAAAAATGAGGAAAGTGCAAAGAGTGAAGTGGTAGCCCAGTCCTTAGCACGAGTACTGTAGTGCAAAGAATCGGCTAGGTCAACGACCTCTTCATAGTATTGTACTTTACTGAGGGCTGATTATAGTTGCATGCCTTCTATTTTACTACCCTGTACATATCATATTACAGTTGTCTTTTCCCCATTGCAGATAACACATTATATAATAAACGGGGTTCACCGCTCTCGTTACTTACATTCGGTCTCGTTTCTTTGAATTACACCTTTTAAGAATATGGCTGACTACATAGGTTACATTGGCCTACCATTTTCACCAGAAGCCTAGGTTAGTACGATGGTGACAGATGTGCCGGGAGCTTTCGGATTCGAGACTCTCTTCGACAATAATAGTACTAGTCTGTTTCCCTGTATGCTCCCCCACCCCCCCCACTCTCCATCCAGAGCGTATAGAAGATGTAAAATTTACGACAGGTCAGCAGGCCAGAAAAAGCTTACAAATGCCGATCTTAGTCGTAAAACCTTAACAGCACCAAGCTCTGCGAAAAAAATCGAAGATTAGAGTGTGGCAGGTCTGGGCAAGAGGCATGGACAGAAAGAGTTCATTTTGTAAATCCGTGCATTAGACTGATACACCCGCCCACCAAACTCCATCCACGGGTCTACGGCCATTCCCAGTCTATTTTGTAAACCCGTGCATTAGACTGATACACCCGCCCACCAAACTCCATATCCACGGATCTACGGCCATTCCCCGTCTATTTTGTAAACCCGTGCATTAGAATGATACACCCTCCCACCAAACTCCAAATCCACGGGTCTACGGCCATTCCCAGTTTTTTTGTAAATCCGTGCATTAGATTGATATACCAGCCCACCAAACTCCATATCCACGGGTTCACAGCCATTTCCAAACGTGCCCACCTCCATCCACGGATCTACTGACGGCCAAATACGATCTTCCGAGGATCAACGAGCAGATCCACGGATGGGTCCACGAAAATTTGAAAATCCACGAAAAATCCGTTGATCCACGAATAAGTGGCAACCCTGACTACTACAGTACCACTGCAAATAACAGGTCCGCAACGGTAATGTTATTTATTTGCTACTGCTAGCCTTGTATGAATGATAATGCTAGCCTTGTAATAACTTCTACGTCACTTGCATGGAACGGATCTCAGCAGAGACAGACAGCGAGTGATGATTGAGCATGCCCTAATTCTTTTTTTCAATACCAGCCGGTGTCACGGGAAAATCCGACTACCCGTTAAAATTCCAGACTTTTTCCACTTTTCAGAGATTTCACAATTTTTAAGACTATTTTTTTAAAGTCTGGAAAGCCCTTGTTGAAATTCCAGACTTTTTCCAGACTTCCAGACTTTGGTGCGAACCCTGTATATAAATTAAAATGAGACAAAGATCTAGCCTAGATTCCTCTATAAAAAAAACTCAAACAAAACAAAAAAACATCAGCGGCTGCCCGTACGGAACTGTACAAGCAGACATGCTATTCGTACGTGAGTCCTCGATTTCGCTTACGGGCTGCAGTCGAACTTACAACGCCATGCGACGCGACAGGGCGCTCAGGTGTGGCCAAGGCCTAACATGTGGACACATCTTGAAATCTAGATACATACATATAGATCTAGATCTCTCGATCTAGATAGAGGCCCTTGTCCTTGATATTTAGATCTGTCTACCATGCCGGCCCAAGCAGCATTTTTACTTTTTTACATGTTGTGTGTCAGAGTAATATTTATTTAGCACATATTATGCAATGTCTTGGGCTTCCTCTTGAAATCATTTGTAAAAGATAAATCCATCACATCATGGTTTGTGAAATTGGGTTTTCTTCCCCAGATTCTAGATCGAAATGACTTTATAGTGTATGGTAGTTACGAGGTCTAACGAACGTCAGTCTGATCGGGCGGGAAGTCCAAGGAGAACTCATCTACGAATAGTTTTACTGAACGTCTAATCGTACGGTTCCGGACGGGCAGCCATGGCAAAAAAACCCAAAAACAATAATAAAAAGACGACAAATCCACCAGTGCGATGAAAAAGTCATACATAAAGTATGATAAAGAGCTCCAGTAGTCCCGTTCTAATCAAGAACAACCCAATTCATTACTCATTTGATCTACTACGATTACTACAAGTAGCAGAAGGCTATAAAATATAATTATCGCTCTAGTTGATAGTAGTCCACACAATAAATAAATAAGACCAATATCTGCTGATAAAGTTACGAGGTCTCACAAACGTCATAGTCTGATCGTGCAGCAAGTCCAGGCCCAGGGAGGACTCACGTACGAATAGCATTACCGTCTAAATCTAATCGTGCGGTACCGTGCGGGCAACCACACCCGTGCTAAAATACTAGAGTACTTTATGGCGCGTTGACAAGAAAATTCAGCTATCTGAGTTTGTCAGATATTTATGAATTTACAAGACTAAGACTAAGACTATCTAGATCTAGACGGACTGATGGTGATGGGCGATGTCCCAATTCAGTAACTGAGTAAACCATTCATGTGACTCTTGCACTTGCTGAATCTAGAAATCTCTAGATGTAGATAGTCTATTCTATAGATCTAGATCTAGATCTGACTCTAGTTCTAGACATGGGGTTTAGCAGGGCTTGAAATAGACCGCGGCACCGTGGCAATTTGCCGCGGTGCCCTTAAAATCAAAGGGTCAACCGCGGCAATTTTTGCAGTGCCCTATTTTTTGGAATACATAAATGATTTAAATGGAAAAATATGACAAAGACATCAAAAGTGGTGGCAACTGGCGACTACGTAATGACCCGAGTTAACGGCATTACGGGAGGGGGAGGAGGGAAGGGTAGTGT
>JBCHJU010468288.1:0-12551 GCA_039654505.1 Plocamopherus imperialis
TAGTCGCCTCTTACGACATGCTTGGCTTGCCAACCCTGAGGGGGCGGCTATGATAGCCAAAGAAACCTGCATTGGGCTTTTATTCTGTCTTCTCCTCTGTTGGAGAAGTCCCCGGAACCCACACGGGGGGGGCCAAGCGTTTAAAAGTTGCTCAATGGCGGCGCAAACAACATCAGTACATAAGTCAAAATTTATCCCCAAAACAATATGCGATCTGTACAGTTGATTTAGCTGAAATTTACCTTTGCCACTATTAAAATGAAATTCAAAGTGTGCATTGGCCGAACCGACAAATTTTGATCCATCCTTGCATTTTCTTCTACTTGTCTCAATGTTGCTCAAAATCCATTACTGACGACCTAAAGCATAACTCATGCTTTGCTAAAACTGTCCTCGATAAGTGTATTTCTTTTGCCAAAGAAAGAGACATTACATCTTTTTAGTAATAGCTGTGGGGCCCAATAGAGTAAAACTACTTTTACGGACCTCACAGACCTTCAGTCTTATCATAAGAACATTTTGTTAACATGCCATTTCTTTGGGTCAAACCATGGAAAATCCTTATGTGACGCATGGGATGGAGTCGTCAAAAAGCTGTCGCTTCGGGCGAAGTCATTATTCAAAGTGCCCAAGATATGCTTGAATATTGTCAGCAAAATCTGAGGGGAAAAAATGATGACTGTGGCCATCTCAAAAGCTTGACACAATTTGTTCTCACTAAGCAAGGTGAAATTGATACGAATTGTCAAGATAACCAGAAAGTTCTTTCTGGCATAAGGTAGATTCATTCCCTAAAGACTTCTCAGACACAGCGTGGACTGGTCGAGGTGTCTAACCCTGTCTTATTTTTGTTATTCCTACCTTTTACGAGAGCGAGGAATATGTCCAAATGTGGATCATACAATGGGGTGGAGGGCTATCTCTTTGAAGGCAGTGAAGGGGAAAAGCAGAAATATTCAAAAGAGAACATCATGTATTTTTATCTTACTCTCCTTCCTTTGTTATCGCAGGTTGAAGTAAGAGTAACTGATAAAGACACAAGTGTGTTCTTCTGACATCTTTTCAAGACCACAATTGTGACAATGGCCTTTGAGTATCTTCAATCGCTTGTTATTGATGCTGAATTGGATAGAGAAGAGGAATCTGACATTTATAATAGATCCAGGTTCTGATTTGAGTGATAATGACGAAGAAAGTGATACATCGAGTAGGCCTAGATCTAGTGCTGGCTATAGCGAAGAGTGGACAAACGATCTGACTCGAGTGAGTGACAAGAGACAACCATTTGTGGAATATGCAGGCCTGATCCATGATTTGCCTGATGATAGTGAGCCTCTGGATAATTTTAGACTGTTTTTCCCTACTTTCATGATAGATCTATTTGTGGAGGAGACAAACAAATATGTCGAGCAGCAACAAGTTTCAAAGGGAGCTCATGATCTACATTGGAAACCGGTCACTGTCAATGACATCTACAAATACCTGTACACCATCATTGTAATGGGCCTTCATCCTATCATTGAAATAAGGCTCTACTGGTCATCAGATCCTTTCTGGAAGGGTATCTGCAATTGCTGATGTATGGGGTCGACAGCGATTTCAGAAGGTTCATCAATATATATCAATATATATTCATATCAACGATAACTTCCCCCAGCCACAAAGAGCAGATGAGCTATTCGATCCGCTCTACAAAGTGCGACCCATTCTGGATCATGTGCACTCTACATGCTCAATGTAGCACTGCAAAATTTCAGATTTTCAATTTTTCACACCGGAGTGGGCTTTGTTGATCATCACTCATAGTATTTTTATCAATTTTTGGCATACAGGGGCTCAATGGATAGAGATTTGGGCTTGAAACCAAGGGGCCATGGGTTTGATTCTTGCCTGCCAGCGACCATTGTGTACCGCAAGAAACTTAACTCCAATTGCTTCTTCATCATGGATATTCATTCCCTATGATATAAGGTCAGACAGCAAACAGCAGATCAGGGTGCTCGCATGTGCTTCAGCAGCCAGCTGTGTATATATATTATATGAATTTGATGGTTTTGTCATCTTCAAAACAAGAGAAGTGACTTTTTTTACATTTTGCTTTTCCTCAGCCTCCTAGCACTGACAGTGGAAACCATTAGTTCATGGGTGGAGCGGACAAATTCAATCTGATAATCTCTGCCAGGACAGATACGACAACTGCAACGTAAAAAGTACACATAAAGTACATGTAACAAATGTTAACACCTCCGATAACTCAGAATTTGCTGAAAAAATTAAAATGCAATGCCCCTATTGCTCTTTAATTGTCTCAAGACGTGATGCACTAGTCAGCCATGTTAAAAGGATGCATCCTGACAAGCAGACTCCAGAGCCCACAGAAAAGGGAACAAAGTTAACAATATGCCACATGTGTTGTCTGACATTTTCAAATTTAAAAAGTCTTATACGACATTACAATGCTGTTCACAACAAAAACCTGAATCTGTCTTTTCGTGTCTTTTCAGATATCTTTTCGTGTCTTTTCAGATGTCTCTTCGTGTCTTTTCACATCTTTATTTCATGTCTTTTTCACATGTTTTTTCGTGTCTTTTCGTATGTTTTTTCGTGTCTTTTCAGATGTCTGTTCGTGTCTTTCCTCATCTTTTCAGATGTCTTTTCATGTATTTTCAGATGTCTTTTCAGATTTCTGTTGATGTCTTTTCAGATGTCTTTTCATGTCTTTTCACATTTTAGTATGACCCTCCAAGACCGCCACTGAAAACTCACCCCCATAGATAGGTGGATAAATTTGGAGGTGTTTTTGTCGTGGATGGACAATACGTTTATTCTGGCAATTAAAGACCTGCCAAGGCAAGTCCTGCTTGTTGCCAATGGCCATCAACAATGCTATGTCAGCCTTGAGGGAACAAAGTTAACAATATGCCACATGTGTTGTTTGAAATTTTCAAATTTAAAAAGTCTCATACAACATTACAATGCTGTTCACAACAAAAACCTGTTAATCTGTAAAAAACAGTTCAACAAGGAAGAATTCAATTCATGGAAAAAGCAGAAAGAGCGTGAAACTTCTTCATTGTGTGTCAAACATCATGGCACATTTAAAAACAATTTACATGACACTGAGTTTTATTTCTGTAATCGGTCAGTCAAGTGTTCAAATGAAGCTACTAAATCATGATAGAAAAAGAGCACTAAAGTCCCAAGGCTCCTCAAAAGTAAAAGCAAAATGTACATGCTTGCTTCATTACTGTGAAATATTTCCATTCTGGTGGGGTGGTTGCTGAATTTTGTTTTGATCACATTGGTCATAATATTCAAATATATCATCTAAAACTGTCGTCCGAAATGTCTTCTTTCATTGCAGCCAAATTACGAAGTGGGGTGGAAATGACAATTATTTTAAGTTCTATCCCTGACAAAATTGAAAACATTAACAGAGACGCTCTTGTTACAAGAAAAGACATTCAAAATATTAAAAAGCAGTATGCACTTGATCAAACTCAAAAGGATGCTAATGATGTTCTAAGTGTAAGTCTTTGGGTGGAGGAGCTCAAAAAAGAAAATGACAATCCAATTATATAGTATAAAAGTCAAGGACAAAGTGATGTTAGTTCGAATCTCAAGGACAACGATTTTCTACTCTGTATTCAAACAGCCTTTCAAAAAGACATGATGCAAAAGTATTCTTGTGACACAATTTTTATTGACTCCACCCATTCTACAACCCAGTATGATTTTCTACTCACAACAATCCTTGTAGCTGATGAATTGGGTGAAGCCATACCAGTGGCATGGGCAATATCAAACAGTGAGGATGTGGAAATAATAAAGCAATTCATGAAAGCACTAAAACAGCTAACACTGAAAAAGACTATCACACTCACATTTTTATGAGCGATTTAGCCAATGCATTTCACAATGCATGGATAAGTACCTTATCTACACCTGAGCAACGTCTCTACTTTTCCTGGCACGTAGATAAGTCTTGGAAAAAAAAGTGAAAGAGCTGATAACATCGAAAGACACATTGAAATTCATGCATACTTGCATATGTTGTGGGTTGAAGTTGATGAACCACAGTTCAGATGCAAACTGACCGAATTTTAGGAGCTCCTAAAAACAACTTTCCAAATTTTCATATTTCATGAAAACATATGTAACAGAAGAAAGAATAAAATGTTGGACATCTTGTTTCTGTCACGGGTGCATTTCAAACACAAATATGTATGCTGAGGCATTTCATAGAGTCCTCAAAGACATATATTGGAGAAAAAAAACCCTCCAGAATTAACGAGTAGATAGTTTGATTTTTGTATTGCTGAGGATTTCCCGAGATAAAGCATCAGAGCAGCTCATTAAATGTGAAAAAGGGAAAATTTCACACCACATAAAAAGGGGCGCTTGGGATTTAATCAATAAGCGCCTGCCAAGCCAACATAATGGGGCATGAAAATATGGACGATATGTGACGCCTCATTAGGGTACTGCATCGGCTATGATGTGTACACTGGAAAGCAGGGCCGCAAAGACCCTTCTAAACAACTGTCTTATGAAGTAGTGGACTATCTCTGTGGCCCTCATTATGGCCATGGTCAGCACATATATTTCGACAGATTTTTCAATGGTGTGGAAATAACCAATAAACTGTTAGTCAACAATGTTTTTTCTTGTGGGACAGTCATGGCTAATAGGAAAGGACTTCCTGCAGCAATGAAAAAAAGTAAACTCAAAAAGGGAGAAGTGCGGCAGCTGCAGCAAGGCAATCTGATTGCCACCTGTTTTTTCGATAAGAGGCCTGTCCACCTGCTCTCTTCCAACCAGGTTATGGGGAGGGCTGATGATGGCCGTCCATTGCCACTCGTGGATTATAACAAGTTCATGGGTGGAGCGGCCAAATTCAATCTCTGCCAGGACAGCTGCGACGACTGCAACGTAAAAAGGCTGGTGGACAGTTGTCAACACTCAAGCATTTAACTCTTATAATGAATGTTGGAAGTACATCCACTTCAACATATATTTCTGACTGTACCAGATCAGGCTTTCACTGGACACTGGCAACAGTAGATTTGCAACAACATAAAATTGTCTATTGTGACAGCTTGGGATGGACAGTACCATATAATCTTCTTGAAAAATGTCAGGCCCTGTTTGACATATTTAATGTGTCAACAAATGTTACATGGCATATCATTCCTGCCCATACACCAAATACGAGTTGTGCTGTCCATGTCTGTACAGACACGTGTTTGAATTATCCACTGCAGAAATCTAGTAACACATGCGGGGTTATAACACTTGTGGTTGCTGTAATATCTGTGAAAAAAGGAATAATTTTCAGACATCTTATTGGACAAAAGTCTACAAAAACCTTAATACACCAGCCAACAAAGTATGGCTGATATTTAAGAAGGCAAATCATGAAGTGATATGCCACAGGGGATGTTAATGTACGTTTTCTTGAAACCTTTACTTTTCATAAAGATTTATGCACTCCTCCCAGTAACACGGGAGAGGCGAGTACTTGTCCACATAAAGTACATGTAACAAATGTTAACACCTCCGATAACTCAGAATTTGCTGAAAAAATTAAAATGCAATGCCCCTATTGCTCTTTAATTGTCTCAAGACGTGATGCACTAGTCAGCCATGTTAAAAGGATGCATCCTGACAAGCAGACTCCAGAGCCCACAGAAAAGGGAACAAAGTTAACAATATGCCACATGTGTTGTCTGACATTTTCAAATTTAAAAAGTCTTATACGACATTACAATGCTGTTCACAACAAAAACCTGAATCTGTCTTTTCGTGTCTTTTCAGATATCTTTTCGTGTCTTTTCAGATGTCTCTTCGTGTCTTTTCACATCTTTATTTCATGTCTTTTTCACATGTTTTTTCGTGTCTTTTCGTATGTTTTTTCGTGTCTTTTCAGATGTCTGTTCGTGTCTTTCCTCATCTTTTCAGATGTCTTTTCATGTATTTTCAGATGTCTTTTCAGATTTCTGTTGATGTCTTTTCAGATGTCTTTTCATGTCTTTTCACATTTTAGTATGACCCTCCAAGACCGCCACTGAAAACTCACCCCCATAGATAGGTGGATAAATTTGGAGGTGTTTTTGTCGTGGATGGACAATACGTTTATTCTGGCAATTAAAGACCTGCCAAGGCAAGTCCTGCTTGTTGCCAATGGCCATCAACAATGCTATGTCAGCCTTGAGGGAACAAAGTTAACAATATGCCACATGTGTTGTTTGAAATTTTCAAATTTAAAAAGTCTCATACAACATTACAATGCTGTTCACAACAAAAACCTGTTAATCTGTAAAAAACAGTTCAACAAGGAAGAATTCAATTCATGGAAAAAGCAGAAAGAGCGTGAAACTTCTTCATTGTGTGTCAAACATCATGGCACATTTAAAAACAATTTACATGACACTGAGTTTTATTTCTGTAATCGGTCAGTCAAGTGTTCAAATGAAGCTACTAAATCATGATAGAAAAAGAGCACTAAAGTCCCAAGGCTCCTCAAAAGTAAAAGCAAAATGTACATGCTTGCTTCATTACTGTGAAATATTTCCATTCTGGTGGGGTGGTTGCTGAATTTTGTTTTGATCACATTGGTCATAATATTCAAATATATCATCTAAAACTGTCGTCCGAAATGTCTTCTTTCATTGCAGCCAAATTACGAAGTGGGGTGGAAATGACAATTATTTTAAGTTCTATCCCTGACAAAATTGAAAACATTAACAGAGACGCTCTTGTTACAAGAAAAGACATTCAAAATATTAAAAAGCAGTATGCACTTGATCAAACTCAAAAGGATGCTAATGATGTTCTAAGTGTAAGTCTTTGGGTGGAGGAGCTCAAAAAAGAAAATGACAATCCAATTATATAGTATAAAAGTCAAGGACAAAGTGATGTTAGTTCGAATCTCAAGGACAACGATTTTCTACTCTGTATTCAAACAGCCTTTCAAAAAGACATGATGCAAAAGTATTCTTGTGACACAATTTTTATTGACTCCACCCATTCTACAACCCAGTATGATTTTCTACTCACAACAATCCTTGTAGCTGATGAATTGGGTGAAGCCATACCAGTGGCATGGGCAATATCAAACAGTGAGGATGTGGAAATAATAAAGCAATTCATGAAAGCACTAAAACAGCTAACACTGAAAAAGACTATCACACTCACATTTTTATGAGCGATTTAGCCAATGCATTTCACAATGCATGGATAAGTACCTTATCTACACCTGAGCAACGTCTCTACTTTTCCTGGCACGTAGATAAGTCTTGGAAAAAAAAGTGAAAGAGCTGATAACATCGAAAGACACATTGAAATTCATGCATACTTGCATATGTTGTGGGTTGAAGTTGATGAACCACAGTTCAGATGCAAACTGACCGAATTTTAGGAGCTCCTAAAAACAACTTTCCAAATTTTCATATTTCATGAAAACATATGTAACAGAAGAAAGAATAAAATGTTGGACATCTTGTTTCTGTCACGGGTGCATTTCAAACACAAATATGTATGCTGAGGCATTTCATAGAGTCCTCAAAGACATATATTGGAGAAAAAAAACCCTCCAGAATTAACGAGTAGATAGTTTGATTTTTGTATTGCTGAGGATTTCCCGAGATAAAGCATCAGAGCAGCTCATTAAATGTGAAAAAGGGAAAATTTCACACCACATAAAAAGGGGCGCTTGGGATTTAATCAATAAGCGCCTGCCAAGCCAACATAATGGGGCATGAAAATATGGACGATATGTGACGCCTCATTAGGGTACTGCATCGGCTATGATGTGTACACTGGAAAGCAGGGCCGCAAAGACCCTTCTAAACAACTGTCTTATGAAGTAGTGGACTATCTCTGTGGCCCTCATTATGGCCATGGTCAGCACATATATTTCGACAGATTTTTCAATGGTGAGGAAATAGCCAATAAACTGTTAGTTAACAATGCTTTTTCTTGTGGGACAGTTATGGCTAATAGGAAAGGACTTCCTGCAGCAAGGAAAAAAAAGAAAACTCAAAAAGGGAGAAGTGCGGCAGCTGCAGCAAGGCAATCTGATTGCCACCTGTTTTTTCGCTAAGAGGCCAGTCCACCTGCTCTCTTCCAACCAGGTTATGGGGAGGGCTGATGATGGCTGTCCATTTCCACTCGTGGATTATAACAAGTTCATGGGTGGAGTGGACAAATTCAATCTCTGCCAGGAAAGCTGCGACAACTGCAACGTAAAAAGGCTAGTGGACAGTTGTCAACAGTCAAGCATTTAACTCTTATATTGAACGTTGGACGTACATCCACTTTGAAATATATTTCTGACTGTACCAGATCGGGCTGTCACTGAACACTGGCAACAGTAGATTTGCAACAACATAAAATTGTCTACTGTGACAGCTTGGGATGGACAGTACCATATAATCTTCTTGAAAAATGTCAGGCCCTGTTTGACATATTTGATGTGTCAACAAATGTTTCATGGCATATCATTCCTGCCCATACACCAAATACAAGTTGTGCTGTCCATGTCTGTACAGACACGTGTTTGAATTATCCACAGCAGAAATCTAGTAACATATGCGGGGTTCTAACACTCGTGTTTGCTGTAATATCTGTGAAAAAAGGAATAATTTTCAGACATCTTATTGGACAAAAGTCTACAAAAACCTTATTACACCAGCCAACAAAGTATGGCCAATATTTAAGAAGGCAAATCATGAAGTGGTGAGCCACAGGGGATGTTAATGTACGTTTTCTTGAAAACATTACTTTTTATAAAGATTTATGCACTCCTCCCAGCAACACGGGAGAGGCCAGTACTCGTCCACATAAAGTACATGTAACAAATGTTAACACCTCTGATAACTCAGACTTTGCTGGAAAAAAAAATGCAATGCCCCTATTGCTCTTTTATTGTCTCAAGACGTGATGCACTAGTCCGCCATGTTAAAAGGATACATCCTGACAAGCAGATTCCAGAGTCCACAGGAAAGGAAACAAAGATAACAATATGCCACATGTGTTGTCTGAAATTTTTTAAATTTAAAAAGTCTTCTACGACCTTGCAATGCTGATCTTAACAAAGACCTGAATCTGTCTTCTCATTTCTTTTCAGGTATCTTTTCGTGTCTTTTCAGATGTCTGTTCGTGTCTTTTCTCATCTTTTCATGTCTTTTCTCATCTTTTCATGTCTTTTCAGATGTCCGTTCGTGTCTTTTCAGATGTCCGTTCGTGTCTTTTCAGATGTCTGTTCGTGTCTTTTCAGATGTCTTTTCGTGTCTTTTCATGCATTTTCAGATGTCTTTTCGCGTTTTTTCAGATGTTTTTTCGTGTCTTTTCAGATGTTTTTTGTGTCTTTTCAAATGTCTGTTCATGTCTTTACGCGTTTTTTCGGATGTCTTTTCGTGTATTTTCATGTCTTTTCAGATGTCCTTTCGTGTCTTTACTTTTTTCGCAATTTAGTAGGACCCTCCCAGACCGGCACTGGCAAAAAAAAAAAAAAGTGAAAGAGCTGATTACACCGAAAGAAACAAATTGAAATTCATGCATACTTGTATATGTTGCGGGTTCAAGTTGATGAACCACGGGTGCATTTCAAACACAAAAATGTATGCTGAGGCATTTCATAGAGTCTTCAAAGACATATATTTAAAAAAAACCAGAATAAACGAGTAGTTTGATTTTTGTATTGCTGTGGATTTCCCGAGATAAGGCATATGAGCAGCTCATTAAATGTGAAAAAGGGAAAATTACACACCGCATAAAAGAAATTCGAACCAGACACAAAGCTAGCTTACATATAAATCAGATCGATGTAAATCCAGACATTAAAGATGGATGGTGTGTGAGATCAACTGATGCACAGTCATTACAAAAGTACAATGTTAGAAAGTTGCCAGATGGTGAAGTGTGTACTTGTAAACAAGCTTGTACTGAGTGCAATGTTTGTGTTCACATGTTCAGCTGCACATGCTTATATTATCTAACAAGAGCATTACCATGTAAACATATACATGCTGTCCAAGTTAAAAGACATGTGGAAGGAAACAAAAGCACAAACATTGAAGCACCACCAGTTGATAGTCTAAATACTGAACAGATTCAAACTGATTACAAAGAAAATTTAGAAAAATTGAAATAATTTACTTGCAAGAAAAATATGACAGCAAAAACATAACTGATCTGCGCTTGAAGACGGTGGACTCATTAAAAGACCTAATGGATTTTACATTAAATAAGAAGTCTTTAGATGCTTTGGAAAATATTTATAAGACCCTCACAGCTGCCAAATCTGTTGGCCAAGGTTATGAGAGGATATTTGAGAAGGAACATGCAAATATTTCAATCGAAGAAACATTTACTTCTAACCAACATTTTAAAACACAGAGACAAGGAATAAAATTTGTTTCGACCAGAAGAAAGCGTGTAAATAAAAGACTAAAGCTAAGTAAACCAAATCAAGAAGAAATGGCAGAACTTACAGACAAGTTAAGTCAAATGACACCTAATATTTGTTCAGTTTGTTTTTGTCATGAAGACAAGGATACAACAGAAGATATGCTTTGGCAACAATGTTCTTTCTGTCAGTGCTGGGTACATGTATATTGTGATGAGATAAATACAATTACAGCAGACAACTATAAATGTAAAGTATGTAAGAGGGCAGTTCGTTAAAAATGTACTGTTTTACACTTGTTTCAATAGTTCTATGTTGTATTGGATTTCATGGTGGCTGAAAGATCGTCCTTTTTCCATGTGGTGACAAGTTTGGGACAGCGAAGCAAATTCAAGCCCAAAGGAGGGGAACTTGCCATGACAATTGAAATTTTCTAGTTATATTTTTGACTATGTAATTTGCTTTTACCTATTTTTCATCACATTGTCAAAAAATTAGGGTAAAAGAGTTACAGACTCTTGCCACCAAGGATCAAATAGGTCTACTGCTGTTAAAAAGAAAGCTCAAAACTTTAATAATAAATAAATTAGTTTACCAGTATCATTTAAAAAGTTGAAACTTTTTTCTCGTCCTTTTACCCAAAGAAATGAAGGATCTGTTGGACAAATGCCAATTGACAAATCTTATAGGAGAGCGACTCTTCGGAGATTTTGATTACGACATTAGTAAAAGGAGGCACTGCTCCTCACCACAGATTCACTATTAATAAGTGGAAAAATAACCAAACAGAAGCCTGGCTTGGACAAAAGAGTAAAAAAGATAGAATGATGATTCTGAAGTCAGCCCAAAAATATGGAAAAAGCTTGCGGAAACAATACATAAAAGCTGTTGAAAGAGAAAGGATGAAGATCTTGAAAAGGATAGAGGAAAATGAACAGAAGAAAAATGAAAAGGAACTATTGGACTTTCACAGCAGAAATAAGATTCTGGACGCCATTTTAAAGAAGGGTTTTTGTAGCACTGAAGAAGACCTACATGAGTTGTGCAGCAATGGCACAGTGGAAGATTTTAAAAATCAACTCCGATATAGAAAGTCATTTTTGAAGGAGAAAAACCTCAAAACAACTGGAAACAAAAGTTCGGAATCAAATGGTAGCTCAAGCCCAGGCCGAGTTGGTGATAATGGTGATCGTAGTGTTCCCAGTACTAGTGGAGATGATTGGACCAACACCCTGACCAATGTAGTGGACACTATTGGTCCATTTACTGAATTTTTATGCCCTATTCGTGATCTAGAGGAAGAAAGTACCCCTTTAGATCACTTCAAATTGTTTTTTACAAGTGAGGGATTTGAAATGATTACATGTCAGAGCAATCTATATGCCGAACAACAACAGGAGCAAAAAGGTCTTGACCCATACTGGACTCATTGTCAATGATGTTACATGGTACATCTACATCAATATTATATTTGGCCTTCATCCTGTACCCAACTATAGAATGGCCTGGTCATCTGAAAAGCTGTGGCATGTCCCAGGAATTGCCAATTCGATGGGAGATGCCGATTAGAAAAGATTCACCAGCACTTCCATGTTAACGATAGCTCCTAACAACCAGGAGCAAATGATGTCGACTACGACCAACTATAAAAGATAAGGCCCCTTTTAGACCACATCAGGCATATCTGCTCATCCATCTACAAGCATGAGCGTCAACTTTCTGTTGATGAGGCCATCATTGGAAAGCGTAGCCCAGTCAATTTTCTGCAATATATGCAACGAAAGCCAACTCAACAGGGCATCAAAGTGTGGACTTGTGAGGAGGCCCGTAGCGGTTATGTTCATAATTTTAGAGTCTACACTGGAGAAAAGGACTTATTGTGGCACCCAATGGATGGATGAGACCAGTGAATGTTATCTCCTCAAATGCTAATCCAGAGATGACTTCCGTCAAACGGCGATCATGCAATGGAGTCGGGGATGTCAGCATTCCTAACCCAGTACAGGTGTACAAACGGAGACCAGGAGTAGTAGAGACACGTCACTCCTCACTTTTCGCGAGATCGGTGTCAGGCATCCGGTGAAATTTTCACGCCGTACATGTTTCCTTCCACCGCTTAATCGCCTATTGTTTTCATAGT
>JBCHJU010468398.1:0-12551 GCA_039654505.1 Plocamopherus imperialis
GGGGGGTTCTTTTCTTTCTTTTTTTTTTTTTCATGTTTGTTTTTTTTTGGGGGGGGGGGGGTATCATTGGACGGTTCCCAATCCAAATATTATGTTAAGATGTTAAAATCTTTGATTTTATTTTATTTATTTATTTATTTTTTTATCATTGTCATATTTGATTCAGGCAGTAAAATTTGTCCTGTTATTTAATGTAGAGCGTATTTTTGATAACACATAGTGGTTTATCGTGGGGCACAGTGGCTCAATGGATAAGTGTTGGGCTTGAGACCAAGGGGTCTTGGGTTCGATGCCTGCCAGTGACCATTGTGGTTTTTCCTTTTAGATTTAAGCAAGAAAATTTATGCCAAATTGCTTCAACCTACCCAAATGTCAAATGAGTACCTATCAATAGGCTGGTACTGTTGCACCAAATGGGCTGCACTTTCTGTATGCTCATCAGGGGGCATGCCCGTTAGGGGAGCTGTATTGTAAAGCGCTTTGAGCTTGTTTGCAACAGGGATAAAGCGCTATATAAATTCAATCATTTGAAAAAAAAATTCTTTCAAATTTTTTTTTATGATTTGGTTCAATCTACATATTGCCACATATTTGTCAGGGCCTGGAAATCATCCAAGATGCAAAGAAAATTGCACAGCAGGTTAGATACGACTCACAGACAGGTCTTCATTCGGATGCCCCACCTTCCAGTATCGACATAGCAAATGATGATTGTAAGTGGAATGATACTTAACATTGCACCCATTCAGTAATTATGACGCTTTTCCCTATACATCCATTAACAGTATATCCTTGGTAGCCTTGTGTTTTGTGCTATATGATTTAAAAACTTGTTATTTTTCATTTTTCTTAAGAACATAATTCTCCTTTCTGACATATATGGAAAGGTTTTTTTTTTGGTTTTTTTTTTGGAGGAGGATGGGTTGAACATATTTTTTTTAATTTCACATGCATCTGCTACAAATGATAGGATTTGTGTGTTTCATTTGCAATAAGCTTTTTGAGGGTGGTTGGGGTGTTATTGCAGAGCCATATCCATTGTGGTCTTCATCTGTCATACCTGTTGACTCTTTTCAGATGACTCTTTCCTGGTGGATGCCGTCAGTAAAGATACACCCTTGGAAGAAAAACTCCAGATTCTTTTGGCAAGAATGGAAGAAGCTAGCAAATCCTTAAAAGGAGGTATGTGTTCTGATTTGGCTCTGACAAAAAGGAGAAAGAATGTCATTGTACTTTGTTGATAAATTCTACATTTGAGGTAACCATGTATATCTATAAGGTTGTGTTCCTTCACTTGGATGACCTTGTAACATTCATGCTCTTTCTACCTTACAATTTAGCATTAGGATGAGAAATTCGCTTTTAAAATTAAAGCAGCTTTTTGAAAGTGGACCTGCCGGATGAGTATTTTCTGTGATTGTACGTGTATATTGGACATTGCTGACATCTTTCCTTTCTTATGTTTGTGTCTTTCAGGGAAGAAAACTAAATTTCTGAAAAAGATTCGAACTGAGATTACCACTGTTCGCCGCAAGTTAGCGTTGAGCAAGAAAAAGAAAGGGGTTAAGGTGGAGAAGAAGGAAGTTGTGGAAACCAAGCAGGAGGCCAATGATTCGGACAAAGACAAAGAAACCCCTGGCAAGAAGGAAGCTGCCAGTATGGCAGATGCAGGTTAGTAAATTCATTCTCATTTTCTAGTCAGTGTTGGCGCTTTAGATTTAGGTGGGATGGTTAAGTTGGGTTTAGATTCACATTGGGTTTTGTTGTTTTTTTTGTTTGATGGTACCTTCTAGCATTGTATAACATTGCATTTTAGGGTGAGTTTTTCTTTTGAGGTGAGCCTATGTTCGTGGGTGGATTTGATCTCATACTCTCTTTGCATTTACTTTTTTCTTTCTTTCTTTTTGTTTTTTGGATCATTGCTTGTTTTTGTTTTGTTTTTCTTTTTTGGCTTTTATTTTGTTTCAGGAAACAGGAATAGTATTAATGGCTTATTTTGATCTTATTTTCATACCATGTTGTCCTTTCTCTTTTACTTCTTTTAGAATCTGATGAGGAGGTCGATTCCAAACCTCCAAAACTGTCTCCCATTTCTTCTCCGAAGTCTTCGCGAGGCAGTAAAACTCCTTCGTCCACTGCAGCAAGTACATCCACACCTGCGTCCACACCAGCAGTGGGTCAAAGACGCCCCTCGACTCGGGGCGGCAGGGGGAGGGGTCGGGGAAGAGGGCGGGGCCGTTTATCCCTCACTCACACAAGGGAAACGGAGGCACTTAAGCATCCAGGTGATTAATTTTATTACTGCCTTGTCACTATCATTGTTCTTGATTTTTACAATTACTGGCTTCAGTTTTATTCAGTCTTTTACAGTTTTTATTTGTAGGACTTGTTATTTTGTTGTGACTTTTAAAAAGGAAGAATTTTAAAAAATCATGTGAATGAGTACATGGTTTTATTTTTATGAAAAGCAACTGTTTAATTATTCTCAATTTCTATTTTGAGCATTACTGCTCTTCTTAAAAATATTCTTTCTTAAGACCTTGGCTTCTTGAGAGGGTCTTATGTAGCTCTACCATGCTTCCTATATGTTAAATGTTTTATTTTTTGTTGCATAGCTATCAAGCATAGATGCTTGTGCCTTCATGTTGAGTGTTCATTTGCCTTATGACTTCTTTTTTTTTTAAATGAAAAATATTGAATTGATTTGCAGGCAACAAGAATTTAGACGATCAAGACAAGGCCAGTCCCAGCTCTCCAGAGCCGTCAAATCGTTCAGATTCAAAGGAGAGTGCAGGGAGGGGCAGCACCATGCACACGCCCTCCCCAGCCGGTGTCAACCGCCGCACTGCTGTCTTGTTCAACAGCAAAAAGGTGCGGACGACCCCAGTGTCCAACAACACTTCAACATGTTCTACCTCATCGACTTCCATTGCCAATTCGTCTGCACCTCCATCCACCACGGCTAAGAGGGGCACGGGCAGAGTTGCCAAGACCAGGCAGCAGCAAGAACAGCAGCAAAGCCTGCAGGTCAAAGTGGCCGAGTCCACAGAGCCAGAGCCCGCCTCTTCCGCCCCTGTTGTGGTGGCCAGTGACGGTCCCATCAGTCCCCGATCCACCAGGGGCCCCGTAAGCCCCGTATCACGGAAACGGTCATCCAGCACAGCTGGCCATTCAGCGTCGGTGGAGTCGGAAACAATATCAGCTCCTCCGCCCATGAAGAAGCCAGCCATTACTACTACCTCCTCTACAAACGAACTTCCCCCTGCTACATCCTCTCATGTGGGCGGCCCAGATATATCTACGGAAAGCTTTAAGGCCTATCGAGTCAAGGGTCATATTCGCAGTAGTTCTGAGTCAGATTCCACAGATGAACTGAGTAGTGGAGATGAGTCCATGTCAGAGCAGAGCTCAGACTCGTCTAGCAATCACACACCATCTGGTGAGTAGCAAAGAGCTTTTTTTATACACCAGGCTCACTTCATGCGGACTGTTCATCATCATCTATCAGACTTAGATAAATAGATCTATGTTTGTTCCCCGGGAGTAAATTATCAGATTTGAAAATGTTAAGATTATGTCTTTCAATTTGTATTTGTAATCATGAAATCCATAAGGATGTCTCTTGAAGAACTTTCTCAATGTCATCTTGATACAAAAATATATATTGCTTCTCTGTTCCACCCTGTCCCATATATTTTCTGTTGAGGTCTAGATCTGTAATCCGATTTAGTTGAATTTTAATTTCACATTTTTTTTCTTCAGTTTTTTGTCGTTGTTTTGTTTTGGGTTTTTTAAAGGTCATTTTGGTTTAGTTTTTTTTTTTTTTTATGTGTTTTTTCCCTCTCTGTGCACGTCCAAACCCTCATGTGTGCCTTTTATTTATCTTCTAAGATACTTTCGTTGCCTCTGCATAAGCTGATGAGTCCTACAAAATAATCTTATAAACTGTTAGGGTTAAATAGTTATAAAATTAAGAAACCAGAGAGGAGAAAGTGGGTGTTTTGGTCATGGTTCAATTTTGAATGGCATTTTGATCCTTGGTCATTTGGACTGACAGTCACTGTCATGTGTGCTAACTCAGGACTTTACATTTTCAGCAAACTTCTCATGTACAAATGCGTTGAATCATTAGGTATGCTTTTCACAGAATCTGAATTTTGATTCGTATTTGATTTGAAACGCCAAAAGTGTTTGTCCTGTTTTGAGAATTTACAAATTGGATATAGTGCAGCATCCATTTCATCCAGTTCGATTCATTTTGTAGGACTATTTTCATACACAGTTGCACACACTGTATCCCCATGTTTCACTCGTCATCTCATGAGATCATTTTCCTTGATTTTTCCCCCCATTATGACCTTGTGTAGAGAAAAAAGATTTTTCTTTCCAAATCCTCTTCAATTATGTATATATTATATATACATTACTGTGAATATATTATAAATATATAAAGATAAATTATACCCATTACGTATTGCTTCATCCTATTTTCACTTTTTTGTTTTCTTTTGTTTTTTTAGTTTCATATTTTTTTGTTTTGATTTACTGTTCATTTTTTCTGTTTTTCCCCTTTCAACTTTTTTGCCTGCTTCTAAAGCCATATTTAGCATGTTACATTTTATTCACTTCTTTTATGATTTCTTAACATGTGATCATGTCTTTGTATAAAGTTATAAAATATTTATGTCTAAATCTTGTTGCTCTCCTAGGATTCTTTTGACAACATTCTTTAATGTAATGTACAAAAAATAATTGTATAATTAAAAGTCTTGTGCATCATGCTCTGTATTTATTAATACCGGTACATCATTTTCACAAGGTTCATGCAAGACAACATTCATTGAACAGCCATCCTTACAAACAAGTTTGATGAAATATGCATTCAGTTACATTACACATTAAGTAAAATAAAAATAAAAAATGCAGAAAAAAAATTCATCTCATGACCATCATATTTATTTATTTACTTTGATAAGTCGAAAGATCTATGATGAAAATGATCGGGCATATTCTGAAACCTAACTATTGCGTGTTTCCGTGAAAATAAAAATAAGGAAGTAACATCCACTGAGATGATGCATACACTGATCAGTGTCCTTAGGATCAAGCATCATGCAAAGTCTAAATCTTGTTCCATTTTAATCTGTCGTTGCCAGTGAAGGCTCAGTCAAATTCAAATCCAAACTGCGTCTTTTTTTTTTTTTTTTTTTTTTTTGGTTAGAAGTTCTCTTGGCCCCAGTAGAACCAGTAGATGGATGGATGTGTTCGTTGGTGGTTTCATTGGACCATATTCTCTCTAACAGTGACCCTTGGGAGGAAGCACTTAATTGTTATTGGGAAATGACGGCTGGACAGGGATGATTGGGCAGTCTAGCCTATGGCAAATGGGATTGCAGAAGAAGAAAAAGAATGAAAGACAGAAAAGAAAGAAAAAAGGGCCATTACATGTACTACGGCCGACTTGAGGTCCATCAAGCTAAGCTACACTTATTTGTGCTTAGAGTATCCAGTCTGTGGGCCTTGAGTGCCTATAGTGGGTTGTGAGGGTCAAGGTGGTAAGCAGAGACTCAGTGATTCTTCCCTCCAAAAATGACTTACAGCTTTGTGCATGTATTTTAAATGTTCGTCTACGAGCAAATAAATTGTAATTCACTTTAGCATAAAAAGAATACGATTACATCAAACTATTCAAGAATTTTGTGACGGGTTTTCCGGCAAACTATAATTAGAGCAGATTTCATCCCTTAAGAGATCCCAACTTTGGACATGGGTGTAGAGGTCTAGTGGTACATGTGTCCCACAAGGGCGACATTTCAAGTCCTATAAAAAATAAGTACAAATATAAAGAGTTTCTTTTTGGTTTCCTTGGGGATGAGATGCCAAGTACCCGAGAAAGGTATGATGATAATCACGTTGCCAAGTGTAAGGTGAGGGTGTCGAGCACAGATGAATGAAAATTTTAAAAAGAAAAGCAAAACAGCAAACCGAAACAAAACGAATTATTCATCACACAATAGATAAAATGGTTAAGAGAATAAGTCTAAATATTTTTGTCTGGAAAAAAAGAGTTCATTAATAAGTTGCTTTATGAACCATGAAGCCATACTTCTGAATTTCGCAAGGGGGAAGTGGATATTTGCATCTGGAGGAGAAAGTGAAAGGGAGCATCTTTTTCGTGTTCTTATATTTGCTCTTTGATTCGCTTCATTTTTTGCTGTATTTGCTATATATTTTGATTTTCAGTTCTTTTGTTTTGCTGAAAAGTCTTGACGCCGTCTGTTTTTAGAATTATAAGTAAAATCAATACATTAACGCTCTAGTCCAAATGTATGCTTAAATTTTCATTGTACAATTGTGCATAAATGGATTAAAACGGGCAATCGAATACTGTCACCTTCTTGAAATAAATATCTAAAAACTAAAAGAAGAGAAAAAAAAAAAAAAAGCAACAGCACAAAAAACATAGGTGAACACAGTTCCATGAATCCAGGAGAAGATGTTTCATTCTGTCGACACAGTTCATTGTCTAATAATTATTGTATATATAATACACAGGCTCAATTGTGAACGTTTTACTGTAGTCCCACGAACGCGACAAAGACCATGCCATACCCATCACACATTGACATCGTTTATTGACATCATACATGCGCATATTTTCATTCTCAAGTTAATGGTAATCGGTCATCAACACATCCACAGACATGCCTTCGATTTTACCCATTTCGTTGACAAAAATCAATTCAGCAGCCTTGACCAAACAGGGCAGGATGAGAGATCAAACCATTTTCTATAGATTGGTTCGATGGCACTTTTTAAATTTTTTTTTATTCATCGACTCATTTTCATTTTATTTCATTCGTTCATTTATATTATATTTTTCATTCATTTATTCATCGTTGCTATTGCCTGCTCGCTTCGCTTCTTTAACCCTCTTGCCTTCTTACCCACTGCCCTCCCCCTCCATCAATCCCCCCTCCCTGGCACCCAACCACCCTCCCCAATCTCCCCAACCCCCCCTTTTATTTTTGGTCAATCTACAACTGCTGCATACGTCTGTCGTTGCTGTTGCTGCTACTGCCGTTTCTTCCATGGTTCGTCCGTTGCGCCTTGGTCCAAACCACTACCAACCACTACTACTACCAACCAACCAACCACTACAACTACTGTTACTACCACTACTACCCACCACCAACCAACCATCCAACCAACCAACCAAACCACCTGCGCTTTCACGCCACGCCAGCAGAGCGCATCCGGCACACCAGCCTCAGGGAGGGCCCCGAGGGCTCGGACCTGGCCGAGAGTACGGAAGGGATGTCGCCGGCCACCTCGCCCTTTTCCTCAGGTAGCCAGTTGAGTCAGTTACTACTACTACTACATGTACCACTACTACCATTCATCTCTAGCTCTTGCATCGGACATGGGGATACATGTGGTAGAATAATATAGTGTAGATTCTATATATATCATAAATACCGGTACCGTCGATGTTATTCTCGAAACACTTAAGTTAAAAGTCCATTGACATAGTGGATCAAAGTGATTAAAGTGTTTAGAGAATTACATGGACAACATCACTCTTTTTATGTATATTTTTATTTATTTATTTATCTTTTTACTATTACTTTCTTTAGTCTTCTCATTTAGCCAACGGCTTACAGTGGAGCCTGCGCCTCGCCAGTTTCAATTTTAATTCCTCCCGATATCCATATTAATGGCCCATGTAAAAGGGAGCGTCTTATGTCTCAATGGTTTTGATCAATTTTATAAGGCCTTTCTGACTCGGTTAAAAAAAAAAAAAAGCCCTAAAAGAAATATAAGACTGGGGTAATTATTTGAGATGACGCAGTGTCCAAGGGAAGGGTTGCGGGAATGCCTCAAACTCAAAGATATAGAAACGAAGTTCCAGGCTGGCATAAAAACTGGAGAATGCTTCTTGCCCACCCTCCCGATCATTAGGATCCGCCACTAGGCATATTATTCCTCACTCTCAAGACTGGACGGTTTTGACTCAGGGACTTTTCCGTTTGCCAAGTTGATACATGTGTGTGTTATCGTTGATAATATACAGGTTGAACTTACTGCATGTAAGTTCAAGTGTGCACGGAATCGTACTGAATTCACAGGTACATTGTATAGTGCATTCTCACCAGTACTTTCACTCGGCATATCATAGCCTGGGCTCCACTGTGCCTCATCCATTTTACTCTCTTCTCTTTCCTCTCCTTTTTGCCCATTTCGTTCATGCTCATAAGTGTGTTGTGCTATCATGGGTTTTAATCACAGTTAGCCATGAAGGCGGAACTTAGGGGGGGGGGGGGTGGTCAGTACATGTATTAGTTATAGAAGAAGTAGTTATTAGTAGCATCTTCTCAATCTCGGGTTCAACGGTTGTAAACTGAACTGACTGGTGATGCATTGATCTCTACTTTTGCTGGCCTGTAGATAAAAGCTTGGTAATTGGAATGTATTTTGACCTAATATGTGATGTCATTGCAAGGTAACAATAGTCATAGGTATGAAACAAACAAACAAAAAGAAAAAAAAAACTCAGATAAAAATGAACAAAACAAACAAAAAGAAAACTAATAAAACTGACTGCCTAAGGTTTTCAACTTGCTACCGTGAAGTCTGGAAATAGACGTGACTCGTCTTTGGCCAGATGATGCTAAGTGTGTGTTGACCTGTTTATGTAGTGCATTTAGAACAAAGACTCGCCTGGCCGTTGGCCAATCAACAGCGGGTTGCCACATGTTCTTTGGCTGGAAGAAGGAAATGACAATAGGGCCTACTTAGTAGCTGGACCAGAGTAAAATGACTCCTTCATCACATGTAAAATATAATATGAAAGAAAGCCTTAGACGTTCAATGATTCCAAGTAAAATGGCTCTTTATCGCATGTAAAATATCATATGAAAGGACTTAGACGTTAGAGTAAAAACAGTCTCTTTTTATCAGATGTAAAATAGAAATTTTAATACATATAAATATGATAGAAAGCGTCACAGATTATATAATTCAGATCAATAGACATTGGACAGATTTTTGATTTGTCGTTATATTATACACGTGCATTGTAATTCGATTGCATCGCCAAGTTTACTCATTACTTACAGCTCGAAAGAAACACTGGTGGCTGGGAAAAATTATGAGTGTGTCATTGTTAGCATTACATGTAGCGGTATTATTTCCCGCGGTTCTCGGTCTTCATTTCCCGCGGGGTTGTTTTAGAGAGGCATTTGGCCGCTCTAACTTCAGCGGTCATTTGTTATTCGCTTTCTTTATTTTTTTTTTATTTACATGGTTGGAATTCTGTGTGCCGTTACAGTAAATTCAGTAACGCCCTGGGTTTGCTTCGTTGGGTCGATTTGGATGGGTAAGAAGGGGTTGGTTGCCCTAGACCTGCAGTCATAAGGGATGTAGTACATGTAGTATCTAAGGCAGGATCTCTTAGATCTCCTCACCCGGTTTCTAGATCACTAGGCCAAGACCTCATCACCATCATGATCATGGCGTCAAGTCAGCTCCTCTAGCGCGATACTGTTGTCTTTTTGCTACGGCGAGGAGACCTAGATTCTGGTATCAGCGCGCGTCGTGATCGAGGTCTCACGTCGTTATCTGACTTTGCGCTAAACAGGAGCAGATGGACGCGCAATTAGACCTAGATCTAGATCCACACTAGATCCACATGTGCGGTCTTTCTTCTTCTCCTTTGCTGCCTTTGAAGTTTGTGAGTTCCATATCATCGTTTCCGGTGACCGTAGCAATTTGGGGCATTTGTGAGGCGGCATTGGCTTATCGTCACCTTGCCGGCCAACCGCCAGCGCCCCCTATCCACCAATGACGCCTGTCCTGAAGGGGGCACGGAAAGGGGGGTGGGAGTGGGGGGAGGGCACTGCACTGACGATTGACACTGACACTGACATCACACACCGGGGGAAGGAACTCTCGTTTAAATAATGATGGTAATCATACTTGAAGGGTAGTACAATGTAGTGGTAAGGTCGATCATGTAATCACCATAGGAATCGGACAACTTTAATAATTTAGTATACCTCTATCATAAAGGGTATAAAATAGAATATTATACATGTAGTTTGCCTTATGCAAACTATAGTACTGTAATATAAGAAGAATGGAGTGAGCATAGTTGAAAAAGGAAGGGAAAAAAAACCCTGGGAAATTCAATACATATGTAGGTCTACACATGCTTCTTTATGTTCATGGAATCACGACATTTCTCTCCACCCGATGACTATTAAATACATAATGTGTACTATGAAGGTGAAGCAATTTTCCATCTGCCTGTTGTAGTCTTTATCCATCTTGCCCTTTGTCAAGAAGAAACCCTTTGATAACCATATAATTTTTGGAAATTATGCAAAGTAGAACCTTTCTCTGTGTTTGTTCCCACAAAATGACTGTTTAGAACAGGAACCAAGGACCCATCATGCCCGTGATAAATGTTATCTGGTGTTTCACCACTTACACAACATTATATGTTCCATCATTATCCTCCTGCACACCAATATTAACACTTAGGACGTGGAGTCATTCATGTCACTATAGATATAGCTCAATGCAGTGGTATTTACAGCACAACCAACAATAATAATGCCACCTATTATTATTACTAGTATTATTACTCACACCCAATGAGTGGGTTGATTAGAAAGGTCTAGGTTTGAAACCCACCAGCTTTTGCTCGAAAAGCAAAAAAGCAAAAGTAACAATAAAAATAAAAAAAGCAAAAGCCAAAAATGGTGCTCAGACATTGAAATTACTAATACTTATAAATTACTATTATTTATATAATATGGTTTGCACCGTGCTTGAAACAGGTGTCACTAAACTCACTGTAATAGATGTAGTAGTTTGCTCATTCTCATGGCGGTAAAGAGTGTCATTAACTTAAGTCAAAAGGACAATACATCTGTACGCATTATTTAGATGATACTAGTTTCACTTTAAACTATTTCCTTATCCTGAAATGCCAAGTGCAAATCTAGCTCTTTTGCTTTAGACTGTAACAGAAGTGATATACCCACGTGAGAATCAATAATAAAAAAAATATTATGTATCATCTTTTCTTAGTGATTCAAAGGAAATTAGAAAAATGAACGGTTTATACATGTAAATATTTATCTATATGATGACATCACATATTAGTCATGTAGACATTGTGGAAGTCAAAGTCTAGTGACATTGTGATACTTTGTCAAGTCAGGCTTGGCTTGCTGGAACACTTTAACTCTGACCACTTTGGCCGACTTTTGGGCATCGGC
Source organism: Plocamopherus imperialis (assembly GCA_039654505.1). Taxonomy (NCBI): domain Eukaryota; kingdom Metazoa; phylum Mollusca; class Gastropoda; order Nudibranchia; family Polyceridae; genus Plocamopherus; species Plocamopherus imperialis. The sequence continues at coordinate 11,289 of JBCHJU010468398.1, forward strand.
ATGATTACACTCTTTGACCACCTTAAGCCCATACGGCGTCAAAAGACTTGATTTTAACTCTTTTTGACTGTAATTTGTCCATGTATCAAGATGAATGTATATGTTTGTGCTCATCCCGATATATGGGCAGCTTTAAGTCAGAGTTAATTCATGTTTGTTATATCAGCCATGGTAGTCAAAAAGTTGAGTCTTTCACCCTTTCACCACTTAAAGAAGCCGATATATTGGTATAAGTATGAGTCATTATGTGCTCACCCCATGGTATGGCCAAATTGTAATCATAATTAAATCGTGCTCATGCTGATATATATGGCTGTAAGTACAAGGTAGTCAAAATGTTAAAACAGGATTTATTTTGCAGAAAATCCACTTACTAAAACCTTTGTTTTTTTAATTGCCTTTGTAGAATGTCATTGATTGTTTAGAGAACATGTTCAGTCAAAAAACAAATTGAAAAGAATAGGGATTTTGAACTACTTTAGTAGCTAGACCCTAGAATCACTCATAGCACTCATATCATGTATCATTTATGTTTGATTTCTGTCTTTCTAACTTGCATTTTCATAGACTTTTGTTTGTGAATTAGTTGCACGTCAAAGTCCACGCTTGTACGCTTTTGCCATGAAATGAAAAAAAAAAAAATCATTGTATCTTTTATTATATATATATCCATATTAATTTGCTGCCCATCACTGTATAATCTTTTCTCACTCATATAACTTTTTAAATGCGCTTTGATTTAGCTCCATCTTTTATTCGATAGCTCCCATCCTTTTTGTAATAATACGATGTACAGCGTTATGAGTTACTATGTGGGCGATTTTGTCCAGAATTTAGCCATGACCTGTCTAATGAACAGCTGTGTCTGTCGTGTGTGTGTCTGAATACAGGTGCTAACCGACGCAGTCCCAGCGTGGACTCTGAGGATTTGATCACCCTGGAACCCCTTGACTTGGTGTGGGCAAAATGCCGTGGCTACCCTTGGTACCCAGCCTTGGTAAGACACCCACCCAGCCTCTTCGTCTCCTCCTCTGTTTTTGGGCCTAAGGCAGTTGGGAGGTGGATCTTAATTTAAATTACTGTAAATGGTTTCTGCATTATTATGTGCACTCCCGATATGACTCCCTGCTTACTATTTCATTCGTTGAAGGGTTTAGTCTTTTTGTTTTTCTGTCTGTCTGTCTGTCTGACTAGTCACTTGTATTTGTCTGTCTGTCTGTGTGTGTGCCCCCCCCCCTCCTCTCTCTCTCTCTCTCTCTCTCT
>JBCHJU010468509.1:0-12550 GCA_039654505.1 Plocamopherus imperialis
AATTTTAAGGACAAAATGAAATAAGTTATTCCTCAAAGAATTTGGCCATGTGAAAAAGCGGCCTCTTAGGCGGACTGGGGGTATCTGGACCGGTTTCTTAGAGGTGACTTTTAGAGAGAAAAAAATTCGGTTACACAGGAATAGCGGCCTCTAAGGCGAACCGGCCTCTTGGACGACGGTCTCCTACGCGGTGACCATTGTATATTGGATTGGATTTGACTTGAAAATGTAAAGTCAATTCATTGAAAAAATACCTACTTCCTTGGAGCATTGAGTGTCAATGAAATACTGATTTCCGATTTTTGAATTTTGGTATATCACATACCTTCACCTCTGTGTCATTAGCAAAGGGCATCAGGGCAGTGCAAATCTTTGGCATGGCAGCAGCTAGAGTGTCCTGCACAGCTTCCTCTTCCCGCCGGCAAATGCGTGCAATGCAAGGTAACAGGTTGACTATGTAAGGTCTGGAAGGAAAAAAAAGGTGAAAAGACTTTTCGTCTTTCAACACTTCTTAGTACTGTAAACTAAAATACTTTGTATGTCTGCAAGATGTCTTTAGATGTCACTCACATTTTTGAAATCATACAATGAAACAAAGTCAACATCATCTGCATAGGCTAGCTCTAGATCTTTGGATTCTCCACTTGGCTCACCTTATCTTTCTTAGACATTTTCCGTGATATACAAAGACATCTCACAGCTAATAATCTCTTTGAAAACACCAATAAAATAGAGTATACAACCCTTCAGAAAAGTGGTTGAGCACTGGAGGAAACCACAGAAAAAGGGTTCCCTACTTACTGCTTGGTGACAGTGGTGACAAAGAAGATATTAGCTGAAGAAAACAAATGTCTTAACACAGCCTTGCAATACCAGAAAGCAGTTCATACAAGAAATGACAAAATAAAACTTCAGATAAGACTTACAGTTTATCAGGCACTCACAAAATCCAACATTTTATACACCTGTGGACCTGGGCCATCACGAAACTAGCCAAAAACAAATTTAATACATTCCACCTCAGGCCTGTCCTCAACATCAAACACCTAACTATAATCACAAACATGTCTCTACAATGGGACCAATAAGTTCCTCTCGCCCTAACTGTACTCGAAGCCAGTTGGAGGATATTTGGGAACATCTTCAGACAATACATCAATCTACCAGCAAATAAAGTGATGTGAACATAATTATTTTTGAACCAGATGCAATAAAATGCAAAGTGAGACTAAAACATCAATTACCATCACCATACTCTGACAATATCTAAAGAAGCTCTCTCCAACTAACTGGGTCAGCAAACTAAACATCTTGGACATCAAGCAATTATTCCAAGTCGCTCGAAACAGGAAACAAAAAAAAAACCTTGTCTCGACATTCTACACATCCTCCCAGGCAGAAGCATCGGATGACAATCAAGCAAACACAATATAAGTCAAGTCAGAACTTAACACGTTGTCAACTTGAAAAATACAAGTAAAAACATGAAACTTCACACTTCAAGAGCAGATGCAAAACAGATCAAGATACCCACGCACACACTCAAACACACACTGAAATTTAACCAAATCTTTTTAATTCAACAACATAATATCTACCTTGACACAAAATGCTGAAGAAGAAAGGATTGTAGATAGCAATAGAATGTCTCTCTTGCTTTTTTCATTTTATTTTTGAATATTTAGATGAAAGGTTAAAATGGTCATTCAACGCCTTATGTAGATCAATTAAACAGAGCTGTCCACTGGTCTGGAACATAAATGATTTTCTTTACAGCAACAAAAGACATCTTTCCCTACCTGCATTTCTGAGGACGTATTAAATGGCACATATCCGCAAATCTCCATAAAGCAGCGCGCAAAGAACGAGATGGTCCATTCTTTTTCAGTTCCTTATACAACTCCACCTGCAGTCTGCCAAGATTGGTTTCTAGCAACACCTGTCAGGGATGAAGTGGACAATTTAAAGATAACAGCTTACAATATGGATCAAAGTAAGAGAAATTTCTCATCATTTTCAGTAAAAATCTGAAACAGTAGTGACCACATTACATCCCTGGGGAATGTGGAAAAGTAGGACATTAGGGTGACCGGGATCTTAGGCAGATGGAAAATGAGAGAACCTATACAATATTACTTAATCAACACATAGACATCAAATGGACAAGATCCCAAAGAGGCGTCGCCATTGTGAAATCTAAGGGACATGATTTTGTTTTCATCCTGTCAATCACAAAACATATAACTTTTTTGCATATTGCCTTGAATAAGGACCAGGGAGAGGATGTTTATAAGTTACTTCTAAGTCTAAAGTAATCCACTCCCTCTAAAACGGTCAATCACACAAGGAATCAATAAGACTTCATCTAGTATCTAAGGTCTTTTGCGAATTTGTCGATTATTTATGAGTAAGCACGCTTGAGCTTAAGTTTGTCTGTCATCCATTCACACCATCATGGCTTAATGATGCAAAACAATATACAGACCAATGACAGGCCCACAGGCATGGTACATGGGCGACAATTGCTCTCTCCTAGTCTTAGTCTTCATAATAGCTGACAAGCTCAGATAGCTGAGTATTCTTGTCAATGCGCCTTATAGTACTATATTATTTTAGTATCTTCATATCAGTGTTGTACATTTAAGTTTCTGTTTGAAAACTTCTGTATCTTTGCTTTACTTAACATTGGTAGGGAGTTTATTCCTCAATCTGAATGTATTAGGGAAATTTGAATATAAATGGCTATCTACTTTTGATGAAGGCAGTGTAAATGTTTGAGCACCAGATCTTGTGTGGCTATTTCTCATAATGAATTCCTCTAGTGGTAATATTGCTTCTCCATTAATTGCTTTGAAAATACCAAAATAGCATAACATAGATGTTGGAGGGTATCTTGCAGTCACACCTTACCTAGAGAGGGTTACCCAGACATGTTTAATTGTGCCAATATGACAAGCAACAATCCAACAAAAGGATCTAACTGAGACAAAAACAATTGTGAGAAGTAATACTGTCCACGATGCACATAATGCATTGAAAAAGTCTTACCCCTTACTCAAAAAAAGTGGGATCTTAGGTGGACAGAGTGGGATGATAGGTGGTAGATTTATAGAGAAAAAAATCAGCTCAATGGGAAAAGTGAGATATAACGCGGGATGTTAGTTTGGTGGGATGTTAGGGTGGCCACTACTGTATTACTAAAGCACAATTTACAAAAAATAATTTCGAAATGTGAAACAATAATTTATATTATGTAAATCTTCATTCCTTAAACATCTCTTAACAAATGTTACAAGAAATTTGATAAATATGTATGTTTAAGAAAGGGATCACCTGGCTAAAGTTTTTTTTTTCAAATTTCTCCCCAAAAATACACTATATTGGCAGCATACAACTCAAAACATGTCAAGTCACATATAGTTTTAATCCTGCACAGTACGAATGACATCAAATTAAAGATAGAATAAATTGCATATTCCTGTTATACTTAACTTGGGCTTTCAGTTTATTTTGTTTGCACTCTATAAGTGTCCATTATTATCATTATCATTATTATTATCACGTGGCAGCCAGATATTGATGCAAAACATTCTGAATAATGATTGTTTAAGTGAATTGAATCATGTCAGGTGTCTATTAATATGTAAACACAGTTCAGATATTGCTCCTGCAACACCAAATAATTTTCCTATTGCTTTTGTTTTTTCACACTGGCAAAATGGCAATAAACATTATTATTATTATTATCATTATTATTATTATCATCATTATTATCATTATGTATATTTACTGTGCTGATGATGGTTATGATTATTATTTCTATTATTACTATTGTTATTGTTATTATTAATAATTTAATAATAGTAGTAGAAGTAGAAGAGGTAATGGTGATGGTAGAGGAAGTGGTAAAGGCAGCAGCACCATCACCAGCAGTTGTACTAAAAATATCTGAAATTGTTTTCTATAAATAGAAAAGTGTTTCAATTCCATTCAATAAAAAAAAGATACCTTTATGGTTCTATTTATACACTCATCTGCGACCATTCTAACATCTGATTCTGGATCATCAGTCAGTTGTAGGAATGTCTCCATTGCAATACCAAGAAACTTTGGAAACTCGGAGATGGTTCTGAAAAACAACACCTCAACTTTAGGATATAAACAAGTACTTTTTTAAAAACTGAAATAAACTGCAGGTCAGCAAACTCAAAATTACTCTCTTGCATATTCCATTATATCTAGACCAATCAAATAATAAATTTGGTCCAGAAAACAACTTTTTACACAATAACAGCTGGAAATGTTACCTCATGTTGGGTGCACAGATACAGTCAGCAACAACATTACAATGAAGCATCTTGTCCTTTTTAGAAGGAGCTGCAATATCTTTTTTCCTGTGAGTAGAAATGTAAAAATTAATTTCATTCCTATTGTCAGAAAGACCTAATATAACATTTGATGGAACATTGGAATTATATATATCCAATTCACTATGAACAGACTGCTTTCCATTTGGAATCAAAATTTAACCTTTTATTCATTATATATTTTCTTTAATCAATCAGATATATATACAGTAGTTACCGCCTATAAGTCCGGTCCACGGGAAGCAGCAAAAACGGACTATTAGCCGGAACGGACTATTCACTGGTCGCCGATCAGCTGACCACGCCATACATGTCGAGGGTCGATTTATTTGTCTATCTACCCTTATCATCAGGCGTGGGTCCACCTGAAACACTGTCACCATGTGATTTTTTTCAACTTTTTAATTTTTTTTCTCTTAATTTATTTATTTTGAGACGCTCTGAATTTCCTGGGGTCGAATGTCAAAGGATACATGCGACGTGTAATCGGTGCCGACATAAAAGTGATAAGAACAGACTATTCACCCACGATTTAAGTTTATCACGTCGTTGCGCAAGGCCTTGTCTGGACAATCAGACTCTTTGCATGCATTCAAAGGTGTTGTTAACGAGGAAGAGAAGGTGACACGTGATTGGCTAAGACTGCAGCAGTCGGACCGCAGGTGACGGACAGTGTTTTTGCGATGACGTCTTATTACACTTCACCATATCTATGCCAGACAGTGTACGTTGTTTTATTGCGGGGAGAGGACAAAAGGCAAGGCTGTCTTTATAGGGTACTTAGATGGCCTTGCAATAGGCCATTCACTCTTTGACTTTGGGCCCATTCCGCCTCATGAAATTGGAGAAATGTTGTTAGTAGATCTGGTGTGTATGGATAAAAGCGGACTATTAGCCAGAACTCAGGATTTCTGAGCGGCCTATTAGAGGGGTTATTTATATAGCAAAAATTTACGTTTCGTCCAAAAAGTGGACTATTAGGCGGAACGGACTATTTAGCCGGAGGACTAATAGGCGGCAACTAGTGTATTATGTTTTACATTTTTCTGTCTTTCACAATTTCCATTCAAAGATTTAATGGTCGAATAAATTCATCATTTTTCACTGTATTAAAATTCACCTTCAGTCAATAACTATTCAACTGATGACTTTATTTTTGTTATTTGTTTGAGATTTAATAATTTAAATCACATTGATGTGAAAATAATATTATCAAAATTTCTTTATTATATTTTATTTTTTCTGTCAATCATGGTTTTCATTTAATGATTTAATAATCTAAATTTTTTTAATACAAGCATATTAAAATTTTTCTACAGGACATAGTGGACAACAGCTATACAGCTTTTTTTTTTTCTTTTTCTAGAGATCTAGGTGTCTTGGTGAGGAACTTAGAAACTCTTTTGGATACACCATCCAAAAAGATTTTATGGAGACTTGTCCTGCCCAGATTGACCAATGGACACCGTGAAGTAATGAAAGGTCGTCTGGACCTTCAAAAGCAACAAACAGGTACTGTTCTGTTATGTCCATTTTCATTGATTTCACACTGATGTTTGATAAATTTTATGTTCACAATGAAGACCATAAGCTTTGAACTAATGACCCTGATGGGTCATAAGGATTTAAGTGAAAATTAGAAGAGGATCTCTTACAACTAGGCTGTTGTGTGAAATTTTATTGTGGCTCAGGATTTTTCTTAACTGCATTATTTGAAGGCTTCGATCTATATTTGGCCTGCCTGGGTTTACATGTTTCTATGGGCCTTTAACTAGTAAAGATCGCTCAGACCTATGCTGACCAGTCACTGACCATGTGCAACATGAACAAAGGTGCGGGGGGTGTTACTCTAAGCTTTTGATTTTCCACAGGGTTGAGAGAAATGGAGGAATTATTTTTATGTGACATTTTTAGACCCAATGAACAAACATGTTTGCAAAAATGAACAATATTGTAAGCTGAACAAGCTATGCTCACATCCAGCCTTGATATATAGGCTACAATATGTAGGCTAGTTGACCAGGTAATTTATAGAATTTATCATGGTCTGCTTTCAAAGTCTATGAGGATTGCTCAATTGAGCTTATTTCCATTATAGTGTATGTCATGTAGTATGATCTTCTATTTAAATGAATGTTAGAGAATACCGTTTATCGCATGAATTCAATATTTTAGATAATATGCTGCTGGTTGGTTCAATCATATTCTCTGGTCTACATTTTTTTTTTTTATTTAATTGCATTTTTTTTTCTCTCAAAAATTAAGTTTAGTACTATATGCTTTTGGTGCAAATCAATAGAGAGTATCCATTCAAGACTGCTCGATCTAATGACTGCTAAGTCACTTTTAAATTCTTTTCAGCATCTGCACCTCTTAATCTTACTGCTATGGATTCATACATAGGACCAACAAATGATGATACAGTTCTACCCCAACAAGATGAAGCTCATGGAAGTGATGATAGCGTAACATTTGGTATAGCTTTTATAATTTGAATCTAAATATCTATATTGTGATAAACATGTATTCCTTATAACTTATATGAGGAAAGACCTATGTGTTCCTCAACATTACTGAAGTTAAAGACTCTCAACGGCAGAAATATGAACACAAATCTATAATCCATAGCAAAAAATCAGAAATGATGTAATTTTCTCATAAATTTTGTTTTATTGATCCTCAGGTACTCATGATAAGAAATTATTGTAGACAAAAAAGAGGATAAAGTCTATATAGGTGTCAAGTGAGAGGTTAAAAAAGTATTTAATCATTAAAGTCTCAAGATAGCTTTCTGTTGGATGCTGCAATACAATCATCCCCATCATCACCAATGTTTTCATCATCATCAACATCATCATGATCATCATCATCATCATCATCATCATCATCATCATCATCATCATCATCATCATCATCAACATCAACATCAAAGTTATCTTTTTATTTTCTTCTTTATTCCAAATTTCTGACACCTACTTCATTTCAGACACTGAAAGACATGCTGCCTTTGCCAATGAAGGGGTGAGTGTCATGAGACCTGTATTTTAAGAAACATTCCCTTACTTCAACCCTTTTGAGATGTTAATAATCTCTTCAATATTGTATGTTTGAATGTGCTCATTGTCAATTCACTCTAAATTAAATTATGTTTCATATATTGCACATTGAACTGAATGTAAAAGAGTATGATATCACTGATTAATAAAGATGCACCTTGTTGTCAACTTAATGACAAATTAATTACTGAGTCTTTGCAAAAGGATCAGTCATCATCAAATGAGGAAAATGAGAGCCTGGTGAACATTCCCAATGAACAAGCAACAAGTCTACTTAACAACAATGAGACATCACAACTAAATGGCAAGGAACATGATCTAATAAGAGAACTGGAAGAAACTAAACGAGCTGTGCAAGAAGTACGTGATGTTCTGATTGCACAGGGAAAAGAGAGAGGTGAATGTGTTTCCGTGTTTCTTATTTTTCTTAAAATGTAAATTTTACATACAAATCCTTTATTCATAGGTTTCATGTTTCATTTCATCATACTTGCCTTTGTGAATGGCCTGTAATTTTAAATATTGAATTGTATCTCTCTATTTTTTTTAAATTTTTTTTTAGGGGGTAGGGTGGGGGTTTGAGAGACTTTCTTTTTGTTGGTTTTTTACTTGTGTATGTTTGTTGTTGTTTTTGTTAATGTCTAGTATTTGTCTTTATTGGAGGTTGTGAGAAAAGGGAGAAGGCGGGGGGGTGTGTGTATGGGAGGGGGGGGGGGGGCATTCTTTCGTTAATACAGAACTTATAGTTGAATAATGGTGTTTTAAAGAATCTTTTGTTTTCTCCTCATCATCAAGATGAAAATTTTGTGGATGAAAATCTAGAGAAAGATTTGGCTTACTTGGAGTCACGGCGCTATGTCACCATCATACCAATTGGCCATCCTGGACCGCATCAAAATCAGTTGTCAAGTTATGCGCATGCCTCTTCCCCTCCTCTGCATAAGGTTACAACACCATCAAGTCAAGATACTAGCATAGACAGCTTCAATTTTTCTAAAAGTAAGTGGCTAATTACTCTTTCAAGTAAGCATAAGCCAGTCTTTTTTGTTGTTGTTTTGTATTGCTTTGGGGTTTTTGGGACAGATTTTGTTGTTTTGGGGTTTTTGATTGTTTTGTTTTTGTTTTTGTTTTTTTGTTGTTGTTTGGTTTTTTTTGGGGGTTTTTTTTTTTGTTTTGTTTGTTTGTTGTTGTTGTTTTGTTTTTTGGTTGTTGTTTTTTTTGTGTGTGTTTTTTTTGGGGGGAGGTTGTTTTTTTTTTGGTTTTTTTTGGTTTTTGTTGTGTTTTTGTTTTGTTTGTTTTTTGTGTGTTTTTTTGTTTGTTTGTTTGTTTAGGGGGGAGGTTAAGAAAAAACAAAAGTTTTAATTTAAAGGCTTTTCAAGAAACAATAGATTTAATTTTCAAAGAAAGGTAGACCTTCAGATTCCTGAAAAAATGTAATTATCATCTTAAAACTCAAAAATGTAAATTTAATGATAATGTCTTCATTTTCTAAAAATTAAACTGGCGTTATGCGAAGAAAAGGGACTCATTCACTGAAAGCAATCTGAAGAATAGCCTTTTTAGGGCATTCTATAGGAGTAGTTTCATTGATTTACGTCATCAGTTCTAAAATGGATCTTCTATTCAACCTATCTTTCTATGCTATCCCATTACAGGCAAACCTATTACATCTGTAACTTTACAAGACAGTAGAATTGACGTGTCTACAGATGAAGAGGATGAGAAGGAGGAAATAGAGATAGAGGAAAACTGCAATGATAATGATGATGACAGCAGCAGTGAAAACAAATCTTATCCAATCAGAGGAAAAATGCCAAGGTAAAGTGTGATCTCTTTATTCTGTGCATATGTATTCATAACTATGGGAAGGACTTGTTTTCACACAATATTATAGAGTCTATAATGCTGAGATAAAAAGAAAAGCAGCAATTAGCAGTGTTTTAGTTTTGAAAATGCAAAGCTTCAGGTTTTAGTGTGGACTCATGTAATTTGAAATTGTTAAACAAGTAAGATGGACTATAAATATATGGCTCAGTTAGTCATTGCCTTTTCCTTGTCAACATGTTTACAATACGTCTTTGGAGATTGACAGCTGCCTAACAAGAGGAAAATTAAAAGATCGATAATTGAACACCCAACGGAACTATTACAATTTGTAACTTCAGCTTCAAGCTTCAAGGAAGGCTTTGCCAACTTAGAAGAGCTCTAAAGCTCATAATATAGCATTCAATCATGCTCTGCGTGCTTTGCAAGGGTCTCCTTGAAATGCACTTTCAGTCCTCAGGATCACTGCACAGTATCAGCCATTTTACGAGTACCTCACTCCATCAAACTGAAAAAAATATTTTGCTGCCTATGGCCGATCACTCATATTACATCCAACTGAAGGAAGAAAATGCATGTGAGGAGTATTTCATTTTACACCCACTAAGTTGGAATCTCTTGTGTCTATTAACAAGAAGATGACACAGCACTGTATTGGTGGTAATGAACATCTAGCTAAAAATCGATTCTCAAAATGAGTATAAACATGTATTTAGAGTATGTCTGTAAAATGGAAAACTTATTTAAAAGGAATAACTAGCATTCAGAATTAATGTAGGCTACGAGCACTGTACTCTTTAAAAGATTTACATTTTGCTACAGACAGAAAATTGATTTTTTTTTTAATGCCAGGTTTTGATTCTTTATAATTTTGTTGAAATTGAAAACACAGCTTGTGGAATGTAGATGATGGCTTTGCTGGAGAAACCTCTGATACACAACTTTCTTCACAAACATTCGTGAAAGTACCGGTACCTCATAATCACATGAATATGGAAAGAAGGAGACAAAGACATGAAAATTCCATGGAGTCAACACCACTTCCTCCTCCACCTCCCCCTCCTCCTCCACCGCCTCCTGCTTCACTTAATGCTCAAGGTAGGAGAAATTGTAATGTGCAGTGCTGAATTTCAATTACCACTTCTTCAAGCTCTTTCAAGATACCAAAAGCATAATTTGTATTGTTCCCAAAATTAATACTGTTTTGTTTTGTTTTTCAATACCAATTCAATGTGTTTCGATTCATAATTTAAAGTAAACCTTTTTAAAATGAAAATTTAACCTTGGCTATCAGACACTCAATTGTTTCACAGTACTTTTTAAATAAGATAGACATTACATGAAAAATGTCCAACAGATTTTTCTCCTGATAGTTAGATTCACAGTCAAAAAGCTCAATGCCTTTCTTAAGTGCTTGAGCATAATTGACTAGACCAAATCACCTTATACAAGCTATCTAGTGAAGGTATTACTGGGTCAACATTAAAAGTTTTCAATGACTGAGTAGTCATTTTGATTAAGCATGTATTTTAGAAAGTTGCAATTGTCGTTTCCTACAATTCATTCATTGTTGCTTTTGGTGGCCTCAACAACTAACAAACATAAAGGGTTATGATGTTCAAGTTTTAAGACTTGTGTCTAAGGATTTCCATTGAAAAAGCCCTGAATATTGGGCACAAGCAGAATGGGTCCTGCATCATAACAATGGAAACTCATATTCCATTAAATGTACCAAATTACCATGCCAGTAACAGAAGGACAGTTTTACCTCTTAGTCCACACTCCCTTGACTTGGCACCATATGAATGGTTCCTTTTTTTTAATGGAAGATGGCATTGAAAGGAAAATATTTCTGTGGCATTTAAAGAATAAAAACTGAATTATGGTGACTTGGGCACACAACATGTATGGAAAACTGGAAAAAAAACAACTTCTGTCACATGGAAAGCCTGTATAGTCCATGTGTAGATGTGCCTTCACAAAATACTTTGAAGGATTGTTGTTAAGTGCAATTTATAACCTTCAGCCTCTTTTATTAAATCAGTCCAGTCTGGGAAGTTTTTTTGAGTGACAGAATGTCTATACTCAATTCGATTTAAGTCGGTCAATAGAACGTAGTTATCAGAATTTACTTCAAGTCATCATAAAAAAAAAAATAATAATGTTTTGTTTATTCATGATATCTCTCAAATTTGACAAAGGATTGAATTCAGCTGGGAATGCTGATGGTGCGAGTTCAATGAATGTCAAAAGAATCAATTGGCAAAAACTGGATAACAAAAGTGTAGAAAATACAATATGGGAAAAGGTTTGAAATTATTCCTCTTTTTTTTTCATCAGATATTTGCCTTTTTTTTTTCAAACTTATCTTTATGCATTTAGTCACCTTTCAAAGTGTATAATATTTATATGTTTATTTATGGCAGAATGGTGTGTGAATCACATTGTGTTTATGTTGTTTAAATAGAAAGAAAGATCTTAGAAACTGCAGAAAATATGCGACACTGCTTTCACAGAGGAATTGGATTCAGTGCATCAGACATTTTGCCAAACTTTTTTTCAAATTTGCATCAAAATGTTATTGTTACTAAAGGCCATTACTCTTGCTTTGCATTAGTTATCTTTGAATCATTTGTTAATCATCCATGTCTGAATCACAAATTTATTTTATGTAATTACATTCTTTGCTTCCTAACACATGTATCAAAAAGCAATGGGTTTGGGTTTGTTTTTTTTTAAGTTGAAAATAGAGAAGGCACTGTATCTGCTTTAGAAGCATGTCACTTCAAGAAGAATAGGTATTAAATTAAATGATTCACAGCAGCTATGAATTCTAAATATTATGAACCAACACAGATTTTATAACAAGATTGTAATACACGTATATGTGCATAAATATTATTGTTGGGTTTGTTGTTTTCTTTTTTAGACTGATATCAATTTTCCCCATCCTCCTTTTTCATTTTCCTCATCCATATTGTATGTTTTGTCTCACTCCTTTTAGGTAATAGATATGTGTATTGATTTCATTCGCATTTTAAATTATCAAAATTTGTATTTAAGTGTAGCTTGAGACTACAAGAAGAATACAGTCTCTTTTTCAACTGGATGAATTTGTATTTCTTACACATTTTATTTCATTTTCAATATTTACTTAAACTTAAACTTGGATGTGATTACCTAAAGCATAAATTTGCTATGTGGGAGGAAAATGATAATGATGATAATGGTGGTGGTGGTGATGATGATGATGATGATGATGATGATGATGATGATGATGATGATGATGATGATGATGATGAT
>JBCHJU010468620.1:0-12545 GCA_039654505.1 Plocamopherus imperialis
GCAATTACCCCCCCCCCCCCCCTTCCAATCAGATTTACACATGATGAACATATGCTATAAGCCAAATGAATCAGATGAATTTGACTAAAAACAAACAAATGATCTAGAGGGTATAGTAAGAGCAATCTGAATATTTCCTTGACATCAATTGAAAAGTGTATCAAAAACATTTCTCTCACTATTCCAACAGGTTGAAAGTCATTGTCATCATCTTCATCATCATCACTTCCACTCTTATTTCGTCGCTTCCGTGGTGGCACCCATTCATCATCTGATTCCATGTCAACCACTGACTCATCACTGGTGTCTTCATTGCCACAAATCAAGGTGGTTTTTTTTCTCTTTTGCAGCATGCCTCGGAGAGCGCTTGCCTTTGCCATTGCCGGTGCAGTTGTAGGCCCACTCGCCTTAGGCCGGCCCCTTTTCACACCTTTCTTCTTCTGTCTTCCCGCCTAATCCTCCGTCAACTTGTTTATTGTTTATAAACTCCATTGAAGTCAGGCTCTCTCCATATATCCTCTGCACAGTCAGTTTTTTCCCACTTTGCTGTCGCTTTGCATCCAGCATGTGTGAAATTTTTTTTTATGAAAAAATCCTTGATGGTCAGAGGATTAGAGGAGGCAGTGCTGATTGAAGGCTTAGGAGCTGTGCTGATCGAAAGCTGAGGTTCAATAGGAGCAGTGCTGGTCGAGGGCTGAGGATCAGTAGGAGCAGTGCTGGCCGAGGGCTTAGGATCAGTAGGAGCAGTGTCGGCGGGGGGCTGAGATTCAGCAGAGGCAGTGCTGGCTGGAGGCTGAGATTCAGCAAAGCATTTTTTTCTGAAGATACAGACTGAAAATCTGATAAATTGTTGACCGTAACAGACGGCAAGAAAGTCGAAAATGTGCATTTTTTCGGAGGAAAAGACAAAAAATGTGCCGAATTTACAAAATAATACAAGCAATTAATGAAGTTACCATAACAAATCATATATCATTTTAAAGCTTTTCTCTAGCTCTTTCCAGCCTACTCAAAAAGAAAACAATTACTTTAGTCTTTATTAGATCAGGCTGGCCAAAAATTTAAAAAAAGGCGTGAAAATTGTAAATTAATGTTATATATATATATACATACATGTATATATATACTTGTGGGAAAATTGAAGAAGCTTCCCTAAAATGAAGACGACAGAAAAAACTCTACAATATCACCATAACAAATCATATATTATTTTAAAGCTCTTTTCAAGCTCTTTCCAGTCTTTACAAAGAAAAAATAATTGCTCTAGTCTATATATTAGATTGGCCTGGCCAGAATATGTAAAAATGTGGTAAAAATTATGAAAACTTTGGGTGCCAAAGTGGAAGAAAATAATCTCTACAGTCGTTACAACATCAAATTATGTGTCATTTTAAAGATCTTTTCAAGCTCTTTCCAGCCATTATAAAAAGACATGTATTTCTCTTGTAAGCATTAGACTAGCAAGGCCAGAAATTGAAATTAAAATTATATAGATGTGTATGTACTCTAAGTTAAGCTCACTCTCTGCGTGGTTTTTTACGTGGTGGTTGGGAGATTGTTTCATAACCCAAATGTGATACCAGTAATTTATACAATTCACGGCAATTACCAGACATTGAGAGATTCTTTTCATTCAAAACAACTTTTCTGTACCTTATCTGGGCCTTTCTAGTTTATCTTTTCCACCCATCAGTCCATCTACATCCTCTTTTGTCATGCATAGTCCCCCTTGGTTAATGATAGCATTCACAACTTCTAAATGCCTTTGTCTCTCCTTCAATTCCTTTTCCTTTTTCATCCTTTCATTTTCCTCTAGGTTTTCCTTTATCTTCTTTCGTATCTCTTTTTCAGCTTCTTTACTTTGCTTCTGCAGTTCTCCTCCATGCTTTCGTGCTAGAGACATCAGACGGTTCGTGTCCTCTTCACTCTTTTTGTTTATCCAGTGACCTGTCTTATTGTGCTTCCACATGTAATGAAGCTCGCCTCCTCTTCAACATGTCAAAATCGAGGTCTCCAAATAGCCGTTTGACAAGATTTGACAAGGGGCATGTTTTGAGAATATGCTGCACATCCTGGGGTATGTCTCCCGAAAAAACACCGTCATGGAGAAAATCTTCTAACTGGCGCTTCAGCACTTGATAAGATGCACAACATATTTTGGAAAATGTCGTTTCAACAAGTTCAGTACAGGTAGCTGTTGTGACATGTTCATCCTCTGATTTTGATAAAAACTTGGTGAATTCTGGGAAGACTGGTGACTGGCTTGTGTCTGGATCACTGCTCAAGAATGCTTCCATCTTTTTGACATAAGCAGGAAAGTCCACATATGACTTCGTGCTGTTTATGAGCTGCCACTACTGCCAGTATGGAAAAGAGGACAGATGGTTAAATTTGCTTAATCATACTTAATGCGTTTGTAATGGCCATAATTTTGTCTTCTTTAACATCCAGCAGAATGCTTTGTAGTTTTAAATTTGAGTGGGAAACTTGATTTTCCAAAAAATGGATGATATGATGTTGATGGTGTACAAGAGCAGAGGCATTGTCGAATAAATTGTTGAACCTATTCGTTCTGTAGCTGGAAAACCTTGATTTTGTCTTAATATAGATTCTTCAAGGAAAGAAAGCCATTCGTTCCGACATCCATTTTTTTCATCCCCCCGTGGCCCGAAGACATCTGCTGCAGCTCTTATTTACTCTACATGCAGCACTTTCATTGAAATGGTAAAATCTTGCAAAAGCTCTGGAGTTCATATCCCTTCCAAGCTTCACACTGGGGTCTGATGTGATTTCACTTTCAATTTCTATGATCGCTTTCTCTGCAGCCTGTGAGATGCCCAACAAAAAGTGTGCATTACAATCCTCACCTACTTCTTCTTTCCTGTATGCAGCTAATTTTTTGTTAAACAATTTCATGACTGCAGCTCTATCACTCATGAGACATTTCATTATTGAATTGATTTCTTTAAAAATTGAATTCCGGTCGTCTTCTGTATCATTACAGTAATTGTCACAGAGCTCCTGAAAAAGCTCAATAATCTTTTCAAGTAGTGTGCATGCATTGCAGCATTGTCCGAAATTACCTGCCAGAAGCCCAAACTAAGCGTATTCCCATCTTAGAGCACAATGTGTCTTTCTATGAACGTTTTCTTCTCACAAGATGTTCCATCTGTGCCCAACATGAAGTGTTTGCTAGCTAGCATAGACTCGACGGCTTGATGATTGAACAGGTAATCTGTCCCCGCGGTTTTCTGCATATCAAAAGGCCCAAATTATGCAAGCCAAAATAAAAAATTATGCAAAAATTATGCAAAGAGCGCGGACGCCATTTTCGTAACAAACTTACGCCGTACTGTATTCATCTAATAGAATGCAAAGGGTTATATAATTATAGAAGATTATCAGAAGGTTTTCTTTTTAGAAACATCAAATTTTCAAAATTAGCTAATAAAAACTTGAAATCAAACATTATGAGAGCTTATACTATGACCATGATCATGTATCATCAGAATCAGAATGTCATTCACAAAAGTCGTGTGTGAAAAATACCCAGCAAAAAGGCTTACATTTCCATCACAGAAAATTCAGAAATTGTCATAACCTGGTCATAGGCGTAATATAAACTCTCATACTCAAAATGCACAAAAATCATGGATACTTTGACAATGATAACATGGAAAAACACAATGTCTGGGAAGATGATTACAACATGAAATACAGTAGAATCCAGATATGTCGACGTCTGTTAAGTCGACTTTCGATACAGTATTACTACGTTGACATCCGATAAGTCGACATCCCCGCCCCTACTTTTCTCTTAAGTAGACATGAATAGCTCGAACCTATAGACTCATCACAAACTTCAGGGCCAAGCCATGCGCATGTGTGAAAAGAAGTATGGGCCCAGAGGCGGACTACTAGATCTACTGTTGATTCCACATGCTTGATTTAGTGCTAATGTTAATGAATTAAACCTACTCTTCACACATTCCCACCCCGACCCGCACCCCCTTGCGACATCTCATCCGTTCATGCTACCACAACACAACAACACTAATAACAACAGAAGCTTTTTTATGTAACAATCAAAATGAAGGGTGTAACACTCTCTTTAAGTTTGGGCCAGATAATCAAGGGTTTGTTTATTAACATGATACACTTTGGTCGTATTAATCATATCATATCCACAAATATATATGGATATAATATATTATATGATATTAGGTATAGATTGAGATACACACCACATACTAGTACAGGCGTATCCAATCCTTCCCAACACGGAGAAGACTGAAGGTCTGTTTCCGCCCAAACAACGACGGGAGTGATACATTCTTCATTTTGTCTTCCTATTCTATGTGAAAACAACGTCAATGTGATCGTGGGAGGTGTTCTCCAAACTGTTGCCTAAAGCTATCAATAACAAAGGTAGGGATTTGATCTAGATATAAGAGATAACAAGGGCTTTGCCAGTCTCCCATAGCTTTCACAATTTCCCCCGGAATGCCACATGACAGGGCCCAGGTTGCGCCCCCTCGACGAAAACTGTGACTTGATATGCCAGGGTGCAGCGTCCCCGTCACGGAACGTAGTTTGCGGTTAAAGGCATGGCCTGTAATGGGAAACACACTGGACTCGGGGGTGCTAGGCCCTATCATGTGGAATAGATGAAGTACAGCAGTAACCGGACACGGGGGGTTGGTGTCTAACCTGTGTAAAGTAATCGTTTGCATGCGATCTTTTGATTGATTGTTCTTCGCCCACCTAACATTAATTGTAATTTTTGAGAGATTCGAGGAGATTGAAAAACTATTTGTAGTTAACTGTTTTTCTTTTCGAAAACCTTCAGCATCAGTTCCAAATAAGTTCGATTTTCTTAACAAGCCAAAAAACATCACCAAGCAAGCAGCCCAAAAAATAGTATCTTCAAGCTTTGATAAATCCAACCTCCCTTTTATCTGTAAAAGTAATGCAGGGGTTATGGGATATTTCCGTTGTACATCAGTGCCCTTTCATTTTTCAATACCCTTCAGAGTAGTTTTTATATACCATGAATCAGAACAAGGATTTGACAGATTACATTCTAAATGAAGCAATCTAATGATGTTGAGATATTGCTTAACTGAACTAGGTTTCAACCTGCGCGCCAAATAAGCAGCATATTTGGCAACATTTTGCTCTGAAATAGGAACAGGGACAATTTTTAGCATTTCACAAAATGAAAGATATGATTTAAAATGTGAATGATAGGTCTTTTTAGTGTTGGCAGAAAAAGCTTGCCCACGATACATGGCCACTTCATCCTCTAACTGGACAGAAATACACGTGCCATCTGGAAATAAGAAAAGACAATGCTTGAGGTGACATGTGATCAACAATGTTCGTGCTTGGAATAGAGCCATGATGCCATTTACACATTAATTCCCACAACAATTTTGCTTTCCCAGTTTCATGTAATCTTGAAATGGTGTCCGGAATAATATTTAACACCCCCGGTATATGTATTGCTTTAAATGATATATGAAGACGAGCACACCGAAAAGCTAGTACCCTAAGTAATCTATTCACATACTTATTCCTACACCATCCTCTACTTAAAATGCACTTGGTAACTACGCTATCCGTATGAATGATCACTTGCTGTCCCACCCACATATGGGACCATTTAGTAAATGCATGATAAACTGCACACACTTCCTTATAGTTGATGTTTGATGTGCAGATTTTTTGCCGCAGGCTGGTCACGATCGAAAACTAAATAAGTCCAATTGCCATTCCAGAATGCACCGGCTGCTGAATCACATGCATCGACATGCACATGATGTGGCGATGTATCAGCAAAATAAACGATGCCATTGAACACACTTAGGAAGGAGATCCACCATTGTAGTTCCTGATGGAAACTTGACGATAATTTTGCCTTATGGCGCTGCTGCTTGATGGGTTTGATCATATCCAAGATACGCCGCAGGAAAAATCTCCCACCACGAATGGCCTGGCATGCATAGTTCAGTGACCCTGCAAGGCTTTGTAGCTGCTGCTTGGACGCTCGAATTCTTTTGCTGAAGTCGAGAAGCTGTCGTTGAAGACGAGTGATTTTTTCCTCACTTAATGTGAGTGTGCTGCACGCTGTGTCTATGGTGATGCCTAAAAAGATAATGCGTTGGGTAGGCCCCACCACTTTTTATAGCTAATATAAAACCCTAGCCTCCTTAGTAGTCGTAACAGAACTGGCATCCAATATTTACACTCTTCGTAAGATGGTGCGGTCATGAAGAAATCGTCAATATAGGCTACTACACCCTTGAACCCTCTACGCGTCATGCAACCCCGAATTGCTTGGGAAAGACGATGAAAGTGGCTGGGTCCTTTGTTACTACCAAAGGGAAGGCGGCTATCAAAGAGATACGTAGGCCCACTGTCCCCCTTGAAGGTCCAATGGATCCCAGTTGCATCATAATTTTCAGGGTGGATGGGCACTGATCTATAGGCTGATTTTAAATCGATTTTTGCGCAATAATAAAACGGTTTGGCCAGTTTACAGGCATCTTTTAAAGTTTGAAAAGTTGATGATTCCGGCATCGAATAATTATTCATTGCTTTACCTATCGGTCTACTACCATCATGGATGAGCCTTACTGTACCATCGTCTTTAGGAATGGCCGCTAGAGCACTAATAATTTTTGGTGGTCTGCTGCTAATAATATAATTCCCTTGTTCTATTTGGTCCTTTAGCTCCGCTTCTACCTCTTTACTATGCTGAAAAACTGATGGATGATTAGGCTGAGCAACTATTTCTAACTGGCTATCCGCGTCAAGAATACGAAATCCACTTTCAATCCCTTCTAAAAGAAAATCCCTATCGCTATCACTTTTCAATTCATCTTGCCATGCACACAGTTTGCTACTGAGTGAATTTTCTATTCCGAAAAAGGGGCAATTTTCAGGGTTTGATACTGGATACGGGCTATTTAATTTGGGGCCTACCGTCCTACAACTGCTGCTGCTGTACGTTGTCTGCTGCTGCCTGTCCTATGCGAAGGCAACACCCCGGCCGTTGGAGGATGTAGTAGTGGCATGCGATGTGCCAGAAGTGGATGCCGTTGCAGAGTGGTCTCTGCCACCGTGGTCTCTAGATCCACAAATCGTGCACGCATGTTCGAATTGACACGTGCATACGTGCATACGCCACGATTAAATTGACGGCAAAGTTCTCTTGCCGAATTGCTTTGGTTGACCTGTCGTCTGGATGGGACGTATTTCTTGACTGGGGCAGGAATCATGTTACGATCACGTAGCATGACCGTGCTGAGGTGGGGAGCTTCTGTACCCCAGGGGAAAAGGCTTTTCGACTGCCGTTGCCGGTATTCATCGTCAAATAGGAGCACCGACTGCCATGTATCCCTGGCGGCCAGTTCTCCCACCATCTCTGTATATTGCAGATAAGCGGTCGTGTCGAAAGTGGGCGATTCTCGCATAAGGGTTTGCAGGATCCTGCTGTTGGCCGTGATCCACATGGCTGGAGAGACCTTGTCCAGCTTGACTTTACCATTGACCTTTAAAGTCACCCCTCCATCAAACTGACTTCCTCGTCTGTACAGAGTGAAGAGGAGACAAAATCTGTAATGCGAAGGTAAGTTGACGTACCTTGGATTGCTGCAGAGGCACCGTTGTTGCTGACGCTGAGTCCTCCAAACAACTCTGAAATTTTTACTTCTTGAGGGGAAGACGAAGCCACTGCATGATGAGTTTCTGTCGGCGCTCCCCATTTTATTATCCGACCCATAAAATTTTGCGAAGAAATTTGAAATTTTCCTACTTTAGAAACAGCTGAATTTTTCTTTTAAGGATAAGCTGATATTAAAATGACAATAAACTGATCATACTTAACTTAAAAAGAATAAACGTATAGAGATAAAATAGTAAAAAAAAAATATTATAGTTATCAAATAATATAACACCTTTAGATTCCACATTCAGACAAAAAGCGTCCGAAAATAATGTAATCCACTTAAGATTCACAACGTCAAATCTCAAACATATCTGTATGAGTGAAAATGTCAAAATGCTCCAGCAGAGTATGCAGGTCCACCTTCCTGCTGCTCCACGTCCTGATTGGCAGCTGAGCTAGCCATAGACCTCTGCTTCCTCCTCCTCTTCGCCTCCTGTGTCTCTTTCCTCTCTGCATTTGAGACTCTACGCAGGTCTCTCCTCTGGCCTTGGAGGATTGAAGTGGCACCAAGCTCCAGTCCATTCAGACGCAGAAGAATCCTAAGGCTGGCACTGCCCATGTTGAACTGGCCGATGCCGAGTGCAGCCGCAATGGCAACCCTGGTGCTTCCAACAAAGATGTGTTTTGGACAGCGTGCCCAGATGACGGATTGGACTGACTCGTTGGTGTTCTGAGTCAGTCCTTTAAGACACCTGCTCAGCAAGGCATGCGTGGTCAGGGGCTCGTAGACAGGACGAATGCATTTATCAACTAGTGGTGACAGCTCAACTCGAGCTCTTCCCCTTGTGAGAAGGGGGAACCTGTCCATTTGCTGCAGCACGCTTGTAGAAGCACCAGAATGCTGGCCCGTCAGGACAATTGTCGTGATTAGGCACCTCGTTAGTTGAGGTGGCGTGGTCGGGAGTTGCCATTATTTTTCTCCGTAGCTCCTCCACTGTTGAACATCGGCTGGCAACACATTTCTTGTAATAAGCCTGCAGGAGTTTTATCTTGGCCTGAAAAAAAAAGAAACAAAACAAACACAAAAATTGTAGAAGTAGAGCATTGACATAGCATTGACAAAACAATACAACACACTGTGATAATTACAGGAACACCAAACTCCCTCAAAAAGGAACACAGAAACATAATTTTAATTCTGGAGCAGATAATCAATGATGTAAAGGCTCTTATCAAACTCTGTCAAATGAGTCAAATTCATAAATGAAGAATATGATATTACTTATGGGCTCTTGAGGAAAGATAATCTACACTGAATTGAACGAAGAAAAACAAATATATACGGCACATTACACAGACAACGGTTGCTTTCTCCAAAGAAAAGAGCATGAAGAGAACCAGTTTCAGGGATAGGTACCAGCAATGGCTAGAGATAAATATGAGAGAAAAGGACAAGTATGGAGACATAAAATCAAAACTCACCTGTGTCAAGCTGCCAGGTTTTCTACCCCCAAGGGTATTTCCAAGTTTAGATTGGGTGCTACAAACGTTGCGGAGTGCAGTGCCTAGCCTCTTGGCAACATGGTTTGTGCACTCCTCCTTTTCAACATTGGTGTCACCGTATGGCTGCAGTTTCTGGAGCTCGGAGTATGTTTTGCTGTCCCCGTCACTGACCATCACTGTGTAACGCAGATTGCGCTTGAGAGACCGGGCCCACATAACTCTGGCTGCCTCCACCTCCATCATGCCAGACGAGCCGTGATGATTCGCTTTGCAGGAGTGGTCGGCAAGCCATTTGCCATATTCTTCCACCCCACCTTCTTTTTCTTCTCTCCAACGACTTGGCACTCCTGCGAAGGAAAACAAAAAAATATTTCCTTCTTGATGTGATCACAAGAAAAACAAAGAATTCGTCATTTTAGACAAGTCATAATTACAAATGTCATGTCCTCCAGTGTTCCTCCAATTGAATACCTATCTATAGAATGCAAGAACATGTAAATAAAAAAAAAGATTAAAAATTGCGACAGCATAAAGAGAATACAGTAACATTATGATTTAAAAATTTAAAGGCCTGGTAAAATTTTGCTTCAAAATCAATGATAATTCACATTGCTTTTATAACCATTGGCCATATTTCAATTACAAATAACTGAAAACTCAAATGAAAATCAACCTGAAAAAAAATTATTATATATATATTAGAACAGAATAAGAAGACCAAAAACTTGCATGGCAATGTGTCGTCATGACATGGTAGTCTATGATCAAGCCCGTCTCAATTTCACAGACCGAGGCAAATCCATGTTTTGAAGTATGGCCCCTCTTGTGCCAGCTACCGTCGAAGCAAACGGCAAGATCAAGAGGCACATCAGGAGTACCATGTGGCTGCCGCACCTTCTCTACCGCTGAATCCAGCAGTGCCTTTTTCACCGCTGCTGACTTGTTCCCAATAGATTCAGCATGGTTTGCAAAAGTGGCCTCCTGCATGGTTTCCGTACCCATTATCTCGTTAAAAAGATCTGAGGCCAGCAAATCCCAGTCCCAGATTGAGGAATGAGGCCACCATGCGACGCTACACATCACTGGACCAGTCCGCTAGTAGTGGGGAGGATGACGAGGATGCAATATTCTCCTGACAATGGGGGCAGTGAACGTTGAGGGAGGTGGTGAAGCCTTTTCGTCTCTTTGACTCCATCGTAAGTTTGCTGCCACATATGTGGCAAGAAATCGTGGCGAATAAGCTGGTGAGGCTGGATAAGTCTATGATGGCATACTGAGGTGTTTGCGTCGGCGAGGAGGATGGTAACGATGGCTCATCTTCAAAATGATATAATTTGCGTTTCGAGGCTGAAACACGCACAGGGATCTCGGCAGCTGCCGCAACTTCAACTGATGATGGTGTGGCAGGATCCTCCGTAGAAGCAAAAGCCCTCTCAGCCTTGGCCTCACGAGCCTTCACAAGAGAAGCTCTCCTTGACTTTTTAGGTAGGCGTTGCCTTCTCGTAGTGTCCTTCATCGTATCTGTGCAAGCGAAGGAGATTTCATGAGACATGGAAAGCTAATAGTAATAAGCAGGCTTTCATCAAAGTTAGATCTAAACCCAAGGAGATTTCATATGTGTAAAGTTGGCCTGAATGAAGATTGTACACATGAGACATGGCATGGAAAGCTAAATAAGCAGGCTTTCATCAAAGTTAGATCTAGATCTAAACCTGATGAGATTTCAATGTGTAAAGTTGGCACTGAATGAAGTACACATAGGCCATATAAATAGGCTTACAACTTATACAGCACTAACTAATAGTAGAGCTACATCTGCAGCTCTGATCTTACTCTTTGCCTGGTCAGTGAATGAACACATTACTACCAAGTAACAGCAAAGCAATAGGTGACTGCCACTTTGTATTTTCAAATCAATTTCAGCAAACAAAAGGTTTTATTAATATCAAGGCTATATTTTTAGAAATTGAGACCATTTAGTTCAGTATTTCATAGTAAACTACTAGATCTAGTATTTGGCCCGTGCATATTCCGTGGTATTCAATAAGGAGATTCAATCGATTCAATAATGGGTCATTCAATTAGGCTGTGTTTATTCGGATAAGCTATACAGACCCAAGGAAGCCACAAGTTACTGACAGATCTTGCCAGAAGCTGACACCCTGCAAAAAACATTGAGATTAACCGGCAGAATGGGAATGGATGGGGAACAATTGAAGGTCATTTTATCACAAGGAAAAGTAACCCACCTGTCCAGTTACAAATTTCTAAGAATATTCCCTTTGTACATTAAATTTCACCCCATCCTTTCTTAAAAAAATTTAGTGCTCATTGTGGGCTCCCCGCCCGGAACCTCCTGGAATCTTTGCGCACCACTGTAGATCTACTCAGTCACTTGAAAATTACGAAAACGTTTTTTCAGTAAACATTATTCATCCAAGTAGGGACATGACCCCTATTCATAAAAAAAAAAATGCATGGCTCTATCAAATCAAAATCCGATCTTTGGAATGGAAATTACTTCAATGACCTCTCATCTCTGCAGACTAGACTTCAAGCTAAAAATAGCCCCACGGTTTCAAGGGAGGTAACTCTTGAAAAGTACAATATATTATTTAAAGTATTTTTAAAGTCATTTTAAGTCACAATTTGAAATAAAAAGGAAGACAAATTCATGAAAATATATAAGGTAATTACATTGAAACACAACTAAAAAAAAATTTGATATTTAACCAGACATAAAATAAATATACATAACCAAGACACCATACGTATTGACATACATTGACAATTTCAAGTATATTTTACATTAGCTCTCGGCATAGGGCCAGGGTTGCCAGTTTGGCTTTTTCAGGGCCAAACATCAGGAATTTGGGCAATTACAACACCTCTTGGTTTCCATAGGCCTATTTCGATTTGGAGGATTGGGAATTTTTTTTAACTCTTTGAGCTGCAAAACATAGGCTTAGGGGCCTAATTATTTTTGTAAATATTTCTAGCAAATTATCCTAAAGAAGACTAAATAATTTGTTTTGTTTTTTGTTTTTTTCAGTTTGTGAGCAAGGACCAAACTAGAGTAGTTAAAGCCAAGGGCTATGCTATATGGGTGGGATTCGACGTGACCTCATAACAAATCTACATGTAGATCTACATAGTTGCGTTAAGTTCACCTGTTCACCTGACGCCGTCACCGTGGTCCATGGTAGGCGCTGCACTCCATGACACAGATTTGGCCTTCTTTCTCCATCTTGCGTTAAGTAGTATCTGGTAAATTATTTTTATTTATTTTTTAGATTCTTAGTTCTACATTATTTTTATGTGAACCATGGTGTAAAGGAACGAAACGGCGAGGCAATAGTGCGTGTGGGAT